>AWOL01S0105141.1:0-29634 GCA_000715115.1 Nicotiana otophora | reverse complement strand
GTCGGTTGTACTGATACTACACTCTGCACTTCTTGTGCAGATTTTGGAGTTGGTCCCAACGGCGTACCATAGACTTGCTCGTATTTCAGCTATCAGAGGAGACTTGAGGTATAACTGCATGGCGTCCGCAGTTCTGAAGTCCCCGTCTATTGGACTTTAGCTGTGTGTTTATCTCCAAACAGCTTTATATTATTCAGACCTTTATTTGTATTTATTCTAGAAGCTCGTGCACTTGTGACATCAATTTTGGGATGGTATTTAGACACCGTTATTTGATGGATTATTTCACTATATTTCAAACTTTGCTTCCGCATTTGTTTCCTTGTTATTAATAAATTTAAAATTGTTTTAAAAATGGATAATATTACTCTAACGTTGGCTTGCCTAGCAAGTAAAATGTTAGGCGCCATCACGGTCCGAAGGTGGGAATTTTGGATCGTGACACCACATAAGTCAGCTTATGATTTACTTCTAATGGTGTGCTAGTAGGTTTGGATTCTGCTAGTCCAAGTTCTGAAATCAGTTCTAGAGCATATGTTAGTTGACTCATGTATATGCCTTTGTCTGATCGAGCAAACTCAATCCCAAGAAAGAATTTTAACTATCCTAAGTACTTCATCTTAAGGAACTGTTGCAAGCTTTCCTTTGTCTTGTCGATTTCTTTGGTGTGACCATCAAATCATCCACATATACAGCACTAGGACAATACAAGTATCTGTCCTTCTGGTAAAATAATGAATAATCATAGTGTCTTTGTGAAAATCACATTGCTTGTAGTGCCTCAGTTAGTTTGATGTTCCATTGTTGGGATACTTGCTTGAGGCCATACAAACCCTTATGTAATCTGCATAGAAGATACTCCCCTGCTTTGTAGTCCCCTTAGAAAATCTTGAAGGCATAAGCATGTAGACTTCTTCAACTAAATAACCTTACAATAAGGCATTATGAACATCTATTTGATAGAGAGACAACCAGAGTAAGTTGTTACTGCTATGATGGATATGACAGTCAGTCACCATCTTAGCAACATGTGAGAAAGTGTCGGTGTATTCCGGACCCTCCTTCTGTGTTTACCCTTTAGCCACAAGTCTTACTTTATACCTCTCAACCTCTCTTTAGGCTTGGTGTTTAATTTTGAATACCCATTTACACTATATAAGTTATTTCCCAGGTTGCAGAGGTACTAAGCTCCAAGTTTGATTGTCCGCCAAAGCCTGCATCTCCTGTTGTATAGCATCAACCTTTTTAGGATCCTTAGCAACCTCACCAAAGGACATTGGTTCTACCTCAGAAGAATAAGCTTCAATACACTTGGAATAGGCAGGCTTCAGGTGAAGGTAACTGATAGAGTTAGAAATGGGGTAAGCACATACACCCTTGCTTTTTTGGTGAACCACATAATCTTGCATCCAAATGGGAAGTCAAGATATTCTAGAAGTCCTTCGAAGCTCAGAAATATCCATAGTAACATCATGCTGAATTGGTGTTGAGTAGTGTAGCCTTTACCACAATTTTCTTTCTTACCCTTAGTTTATATTACTTGATATTAACTTTCAATGGAAGGCAACATGCATAAAGAATTGAGATGAAGAGAGAGGTTATTGAGAGCTCCATTACTCCATTATCGATTGGAAATGAAAGGAAAAGCGGAAAAATAAAGTTATGTACACAGACCTCTAACTATCACTATTAATACAACTAATTGGTTAAGTTAGTTGCTAACTTTTATCCTTTACACTTTGACCCCTAAACTTCTTATACGTACATACTACTCATTATCCAGGATCAATACTTGAGGGTCATATTTATAAACTGAAGATAGCTATTTATGTGGGTATACTTATTTATTTGACATGTGAATTGTAGGTCCAATTATTGGGAGAAGCAAACCAAAAAATTGCGAATCAATTATAGAGTGCATAAGAATGAATGGAAAGAAAAAGATCACAGTTAGTGTGGCATCTAACTAGAACTAGATGAGTTATGGCCCATGTAAGCATGTGCCCAATATGTAATTATAAAAATAGTTTCTTTAGTGTATTATTATAATTATTCTGTAAAGAGCATTCATAGTTACTTGATCAATACATTGAATTTTAAGATGGAATTTTTACTTGAAGGTTTATTCAGAGTTAACCAATTGATTTCATATTTTATTTGTGTTGGAATTAAATATCAATATCCAATTATCAGTATATAAACTCCAAATAGTTAAGTTATTGTACGTGAGTCTTGGTAAACTTGAATTCTTTATTTGATGTCCTTTTTCATTACCCGATGAGTGAAGATGCAAGGTTCATTCTTATCCATTCTTTTCTTTGAAGTATTTTGAGCTGCATTATTTTTTCGAACAACTTTATCTTTTACTTGCATTGTTACCAACTACTCAAATAGTATTTTTCTCGCGACCCAAAAATCCTAACCTGTCGTGATGGCGCCTATCTCAGTATTAGGCAAGCCGACAACATCAATAACCCACGATTTCCTTTAAATTTAAAAGCGTAACGTTTAATACAATACCAAAAATCTAGCAATTTTCGATACAACACTCCCAAAACCTGGTGTCACTGAGTACATGAGCATCTAATATGAGTACAAGTCTGGAAAATACGGTCTATAGTAGTTTGAGACCAAATACAGTATACAAGGATATAGAGAAGGAAAGACAAGGTCTGNACGATTCCAAACCGTCCTACACTTTCTCGAGGCACGCGACTACCCTACCACAGAATCCATAAGCTAATTTGCCACTCTTACTTTGGTTAAACCATCTCCATTAAGAAACTTCTCAACCCTTACTTCTCATACTCGACCTGCTAGTACTTCAACCATCGCGAAACACTTCCCATCATGTCTTCCCTCACACTTTGTTGCCCAACTATTGCATCAAATCAAACTGTATCTCTGTCGTACTTGAACCAAAAAAACATGTTACTGACTCTAAGTCTCTTCGAAGATCATCTTTCTCGAGCCATCAACATTAGAAATACCCATTCGCAATCACAATTACTACACAATCACTTACTCTTCTTGAGTCCAAACTCATTGACAAGACATGAGAATTTAATTTGTCCCAAAATCTAACAACGTGAAAGATCCTTCAAACCATTCACCCTCGAGACCGTACGTCGCATCAAAATGAAAATCAAGCACGCAATGGCCTTCCTTTACATTTCAAGGAAACACTTCTTGTCACATTCAAATCATCTTAACACATCCCGCAGTTACATCATACTCCTCACTAAGCCATTCCACCGCTCATCGAGCCACAATTTCTACTCATAGGGACATTACCGGACATATGAGTCCAATGTACAGGTTACAACTAAAGCTATGTGCCTAAGCTGCGGTCTAAAACCTGGCCTCCAGTCCTCCAGACTGGCCCGTCACCAAAACACAAAATACACATCTTGAACCTTGTTCATATAATCACAAGCCGGTGATACACAGCTGATACCGAGCACTCATGTGCACATAGGAATGCGTGGAAGGAATTGAAAGAGTTATGTTTCAAGATGAATCAATTCCGCATGATAGAATACAAGAAGGGAAATTTTCCTAAGGGTTCTGCAGCCTCTCAAAGATAAGCACAGACGTCTTCGTACCGATCCGCAAGACTCTACTAAACCTGCTCATGACTCGTGAGACCTATGTAACCTAGACTCTGATACCAACTTGTCACGACCCAAAAATCCTAACTTGTCGTGATGGCACCTATCTCAGTATTAGGCAAGACGACAACATCAATAACCCACGATTTCCTTTAAATTTAAAAGCGTTATGTTTAATACAATACCAAAAATCTAGCAATTTTTTATACAACACTCCCAAAACCTGGTGTCATTGAGTACATGAGCATCTAATATGAGTACAAGTCTGGAAAATACGGTCTATAGTAGTTTGAGACCAAATACAGTATACAAGGATATAGAGAAGGAAAGACAAGGTCTGCGGAACACGGCAGCTACCTCAAAATCTCCTGAAAATCAACTGCGCGAAATGATCAACACTCGCTATGTCCGGGAATACCTGAATCTACACACGAAGTGCAAGGTATAGATGAGTACAACCAACTCAGCAAGTAACAAAAATAACTAAGGAACTGAAGATAATGACTAGCTACACAACTATAGTTCACTTTCAGTAATCCCAGCAAAGAATAGACATGCTTTCAAATCCGACAGTTTAAGTCAAATCAATTTTATACAGTTCAATTTTAAGTAATCCGGATATAAATTCTTTTAGATATTTCACAACAATGACAGATAGCAACCAAGTACAACAACAAATCCAAAGCAAGTACAACCTCTCAGGCAACGGTCACTCAGTTCATCACAACAACTCAACCACTCGGCTCTCAGCCCTCAGCACTCACACTCAATGGGTACCCGAGCTCACTGGGAGTGTGTACAGATTCCGGAGGGGCTCCTACAGCCTAAGCGCTATAATCTGCACGGACAACTCACGTGTTACACGGACAATTCACGTGCCATAATATCCTGCACGGACAACTCACGTGCCATAATATCCTTACCTCACTAACAGACCCTCGACCTTACACAGTCCTTCACCTCTCTAGTCTCTCGGGCTCTCAGAAATCACACAGATCAGCCCAAACAAAGATAACATAGTGCATCAACAAATATCAAGAAAGACTGAGGTATGATTCGCTAGTAAAATCAAGACTGAGTACAAGATAGCAATTAGCAAATAATTCAACCAGTTCGTGACCTCTGTGGGTCCCAACAGTACTATCATATAGTCTAAGCATGATTTTTTAACATGATTTACAGTCAAATTTTCTTCAACCCAAAGAGAGCTTATAGCTAACAACAGGTTATTTAACTTTACAGTTTCACGGGACGGACCAAGTCACAATCCCTTCCTTGCACACCCATACGCCTGTCATCTAGCATGTGCGTCACCTCCAAAATAATTATATGACATAAAATCCGGGGTTCCATACCCTTAGGACCAGATTTATAATTGTTACTTACCTTAACCTGTGTAATTATTTATTCCGTTATGCCCTTGTCACGAGAATTAGTCCCCGAAAGCCTCGTATCTAGCCACAATTAATTCGAATCAGTCAATATAAATTATTGTAATTAATTCCATAAGAAAATACTAATTTTTCCGATAAAATCCAAAATTAACTCAAAAATCGCCCGTAGGGCCCACGTCTCGGAATCTGACAAAAGTTACAGAATATGAACGCCCATCCAACCACGAGTCCAACCATATAAATTTTACCAAAATCCGGCACTAACTCGACCCTCAAATCTTCAATTAAAGCCTATGAAGATTTCTACCATTTTCAACCCAATCCTTACCCATTTGAATTAACAATCTTTCCACAACTATATTAGTATGTATATATAATACTCTTACACCCAAGAATCATACTATTAATCACCCATCTTTACTTCAAACCCGAAATTGAAGAATTGGGGAAAGCAATTCTTACCTCTTTGAAGCCCTAGCAAGATCCTTCTGAAATCTTCAAACCTTGAACAAGAATTGATGGATAAATCACTAAGTCTTCACTTTCTCTCTCTAAAATGCTCTCACCTCTCGCTAAAATATCAGATTTTGGCTAAAGAATGAGCTTCAAGGGCTATAAATCCAAGTTGGGTCGGATAAAAAATTAGAAAGAATAGATGCTCCGACGCAGTTATGCAGTCGCATATGCGATCGCATAATAGGTATGCGGTCCGCATACTAACCGCATAATTTGGCCTCCAAAGCTGGGTGTTACTGACTTGTTCTGCAGTCATTATGCGGTCCGCATACTTGTTCTGCAGTCGCATAATGCACCGCAAAATAGGTCTGCAGTCGCATAGTGCACCACAGATTTTTCTCAAATCTTGGCCTCCTCCTGCTCCACTCTGCGACCATTATGCGGTCCGCAGAGTGATATTGCGACCGCATAGTGGTCGCAGAAATGACAATTTTTCGATAAAATTTCCTTTACACTTAGGTGCATTGTTCAACCCAATTGACACAAAATGGATCTACCTCGGCACCACCAAACCTTAATTTTCTTTGCAAAATTTCTCCGAGGTCGTTACACATAAGTTAACATCCAGTCAACCTTTTCAACTTAAATTCTAAACCTTGGAACTAAGCGCTCCAAATCATTTCAAAACCTCACCGAACCCAAACCAATTACCCCAGCAAGCCAAATAACAACTGTAATTCATAATTTGAGCAGTAAATGGGGGAACTGGATTGCAATAGTCAAAACGACCGACCGGGTCATTACAATTTTGTTAATCAATTTTTTTTTTACTGTTCCATTTGCTCAGGGTCGGCCTAATGGCCAAGCAAGTAAAGCTGTTGCTTAGGGCCCCTTATTTGTAGGGGCTCCGAAATTTTCTGATAGTTAATGTGTTTGTCCATTTGTTTTAACAATATTAAGTATTTGAAAAGAAAAACAATGCAAGTTTCAAGGAAAGGGGACGCTAGAGAACAATTCGAAAAGGAATATATTTTGGGGATTCATGCCTTACACGTGAACATTCCACTATGTTGTCTCATTTATGTATCATTATTATTATAAATGGGCCCACATTCTTTATCGTTTTTTTATCTTTCTCTGCAAAACCTTCTCTACATCCCAATTTCATTCAGTTACTACCACAAAATAAAATAGCAGAACACAAGTACCATATGTTTGATTTGTTCTCAAGTATTTTGGCCTTACATCAAGAATTTTGAAGTAGCAAAAGCTTATCAAATTATCTATTTGTTGTCTTGTTGAATCAAGTTTGATCGTTCTATATTTTATTATTTGCATATACTTTTTTTTTTGGATATATTTTCTTTGTAAGTATATATTGTCTTTTTAGTTATTTATTAGAGTTTTAATATGTCAACTAGAAAGTATGAATTCGGATGTTTAAAACGTCAAAAAAGGAAAAGGATTGAAACTCTAGTACAATCCCAAAAAGGAGCACTTGATAAAGTTGTAGCGAATAGTTAAAATTCTAAATCAGAAAATGTGGAAGATTTTATGATAGATGAAAAAATCACTAATATAATTGAGATAGAGAATAATAAAATTCAAGAAGAAGAGGAAGGAGGAGAAGTTGTTGAGAAACCTAATATATATCCTCAAGAAATATAAGAAGTTCTAAATAAGTTGGATAATTATACTCTCAGAAACATATATGATCCTAGTTAATGGACTAGTATAGATACAAAGTTGAGAGATCTATTAGTAGAAAATGGGCCAATTAAAATTACTAAAATAGATTTTCCAAAGGATAAATTCTTTAGACATTTTTCTACCACAAATTATATTCAAAAATTGGCTAATGGAGAAAGACATGAAAGAAGATGGTTAGTTTACTCTAAAGATTTGGATAAGGTATTTTGTTTTTGTTGTAAGTTGTTTAATACGACTTCTAGCTTTTGTAGCAGTAAATTAGCTAGTGATGGTAGTAATGATTGAAGAAATATAACTGCTAAGCTCAAAGCTCACGAAACATCAAAAGGGTATATATTATTAATACGGGTGCATGGATTGATTTAGAAATGAGATTGTGCAACAGTAAAACAATTGATAAAGATGTTCAAGAACAGATCAATAGAGATAGAGAGCACTTGAAACATGTATTATCAAGAATTATTGCTGTGATAAAAACTCTTGAAAAAAATAATTTGGTATTTTGGGGAAAAAATAAAAAGATCTATCAAGAAAGTAACGGAATTCTTTTGAGTCTAATTGAAATGATTGCAGAATTTGATCCAGTCATGCAGGAACATGTTCGCCTAATTAAGCATGATGAAATCCATAATCATTACCTTGGACATAATATATAAAATGAATTGATAAATTTATTAGCTAGTGAAATTAAGAATAAAATTATTGACAAAATTATAGAAACAGATTACTTCTCAATCATACTTGATTGCACTCCAGATGCAAGTCATCAAGAACAAAGGTCTTTTATATTACGGAGTGTCAATATTGTAACTCTAGTAAGAATTAATGAATATTTTTTAGGGTTCTTAAAAGTTGATGATACAAGTGGAAAGGGTCTTTTGAAGTTATTGTAGATGAAATAAAAAATATTGGACTTGATATTGATAATTTAAGAGGACAAGGATATGATAATGGATCCAATATGAAAGGAAAACACCAATGAGTAAAAAAAAGACTGCTCGACATAAATCCTAGATCATTTTATACACCATGTGATTGTCATAATCTAAATTTGGTACTTTGTGATATGGCTAATTCTTGTACCAAAGCTATATAATTTTTTGGAGTAGTATAACGTATATATTCACTATTTTCTTCTTCTACTAAGCGATGGAAAATTTTAAAAGATAGTGTACTCAGCCTAACTCTTAAATCATTATCACAAACGCGTTGGAAAAGTCGTATTAAAAGTATTAAAGCAATACGATTTCAAACTCCACAAATAAGAAGTGCTTTATTGAAATTAATAGAAGTTAGTGAGGATCCAAAAACTAAAAGCGAAGCTAGTTGTTTAGCAACTTATGAGTTTGAAAATTTTGAGTTTTTACTGGGTATGACTATTTGGTACGATATACTATTTGCATTTAATTCAGTTAGCAAACATTTACAATCAAAAGATATGCATATTGATATTGTCATAGATCAACTTAGGGGTTTGATTTCTTTTTTTAAAATATATAGATAAGAAGGATTTGCAACTGTCATGATTTCTGCTAAGGAAATTGCATATGAGTTGCATATAGAACCTGAATTTCGTAATAAACGTGTAATATATAGAAACAACAACAACAACAACAACCCAGTAGAATCCCATTAATGGGGTCTGGGGAGGGTAGTGTGTACGCAGACCTTACCCCTACCCCGAAGGAGTAGAGAGGCTGTTTCCGAAAGACCCTCGGCTCATAAGATAATATTAGTATCACAACAACACTCATAAGATAAATAGCAATACCATGAAATTCAGAAGAAAGATGCAAAGCAAAGGGAGAGGGGAGATAAAGGGAAGGGAGACAATATTAGTACCGCCACAACAATCATAAGAAAAATAAGAACACCGTGAAATCCAGAGGAAGGATGCAAAGCAAAAGCGATAGCTAGTAAATAGGACATACACTAAAAAGCGAAATAGTAAGTCACAATATTGGCACTAGCTATCTTAGACAAAACCCCTAAATGGATAGTCCCACAATAGTACGAAGTAAGGCACGACTCAACTACCTCCTAACCTACAACCCTAATACTCGACCTCCACATCTTCCTATCAAGTGTCATGTCCTCAGAAATCTGGAGCTTCGCCATATCCTGCCTGATCACCTCTCCCCAATACTTCTTAGGCCGCCCTCTACCTCTTCTCGTGCCTTCCACCACTAGCTGCTCACACCTCCGTACCGGAGCATCTGGGCTTCTCCTCTGAACATGTCCGAACCATCTAAGCCTCGCTTCCCGCATCTTGTCATCAATGGGAGCCACATGCACCTTCTCCCGAATATCATCATTCCTAATCTTATCTATCCTAGTGTGCCCGCACATCCACCGCAACATCCTCATTTCTGCTACTTTCATCTTCTGGATATGTGAGTTCTTAACGGGCCAACACTCAACCCCATACATCATGGCCGGTCTAACTACCGCTTTATAAAACTTACCTTTGATTATCGGTGGCACTCTCTTGTCACACAAGACTCCAGATGCTAACCTCCACTTCATCCATCCTACCCCAATACGGTGTGTAATATATAGAAAGAAACAATTTAATGAGAATGTTGATAATAAAATTATAAAATCTCTTGAAGAATCTTTTAGAGTTGATTACTTCTTATACATAGTAGACCATAATATTTTTTTCACTTCAAAGTAGATTTGAACAGTTTGAAGCGTATGAAAATATTTTTGGTTTCTTATTTAGTGGCAAAAAGTTGAGATCTCTAGATGATGAGAACTTAAAGAAAAATTGTCTTAACTTTGAATGTTTTTTGAAACATAATAGTCACTCTGATATTGATGGTTTAGACTTATTTTATGAATTAAAAGTTTTAAGTGAAATAATACATGTAGAAGATGATACTCTAATCGATATACTTAATTATATAAAAAGGCTTGATTCTTTTCCAAATGCTTATATTACTTATAGAATAATGTTAACAATTCGAGTAATAGTTGCCTCAGCGGAAAGAAATTTTTCAAAATTAAAATTAATAAAATCTTATTTAAGATCAACAATGTCTCAAGATAGATTAAATGGATTAGCTATATTATCAATTGAAAAAGAATTATTAGAAGAAATCGATTATTAACAAATTATTAATAATTTCGCATCTCAAAAATCTAGAAAAATAAATTTCAAATAAAATTATGAGTTTTCTTCTACAACAAAAATCTTAGGACCCCTTATTGAAGTTTGACTTTAGGCCACAAATATCATTGAGCTGCCTCTGCATTTGCTGCAAACTTGTTCATTAATTCATGTATTTAGTCTATCTAATATGTCGTTATTTTAGTTGTCTCTATGGCAACTCTACTTTCCTTGTTTGGTTGAGACAAAACAACCGAGAAAATCAAAACAACCGAGAAAATCACTATGTTTCCTGATTTTGTTAATTAATATAATTATTTTGTAAAGTGAATCACACAGTTAGAAAATATATCCGATTTGGTCATTATGTGGCTTATGTTTCCTGATTTTGTTAATTTTATTGAATACTTTGTTAATTTTAATGTCAAATATTTTTCTCTAAAAAATTTATAATGAAAAAGAGTGAAAGCACGTGATTGAAGACTCCTCTGAAAAGCAAGCTATGTTATTTGTCAGCACTGACGTATGCCATATGCCATAATAGAAAATGGGAGGGTGAAAATCATTTACATCCCCCAAGTTTGCTTTAAAAATCAAATTCATTCTCGAACTTTGAACAATTATCATTCTACTCCTCATATTAAAGATGACTTCTTAAAATACCTATTCTACCCTCTACAATTTTTATCTCTTATTTTTATTCTTTAATATAATTATATTTTTTATTTTAATTTATATTATCAACTTACCTATAGAAAAAATTTAAAAACTTTTTTGTAACCAAAAAGAGTGAGAAGTAGTAGTCAAATATATAAGTTAATGATGTTAAATAGTGAAATAAATGAGAAAAAAAAAAACAATAAATAATTTACTTGTATAGATAATTTTATTAATAGCAATCAAAATTTTATTTACAAAATTAAGAATAAAAGAGAGTAAAAATTCTATAAATTATACAATGCAGGTAATAAAAAAACAATGGGCATAAAATAGAGGTAAATTTTATAATAAATTTTGCAAAAATTAAACTTTACATGAACTTTATTATAATTTAAAAAAATCTAGTAATAACAATCAAAACTCAAAAATTTATATACACCATAGATAATAATAAATAGTGGAACTTAAAATCACACGCACACACCAACATACATTATATGCATTTTAATATATATAATATTAAAATAATAATAATAATATTATTAAAAAAGACTAGCAATAAATTTTGTAATAAATTCATAATATAATTATTTTATTTATAATGCTAATGAACTTAGGTTAAATTATATAAATAAGATATAGTATTTTTAACTTATGAATAAATACATGCATTCAAAAATATCTAAATAATATAAAAAAGGTATTAAATATATGGAGAGTTGAAATTGTCAAGGATAAAAAAGACATTATGTAGGACGAAAGGATGAAAATAACAATTGTTCAAAATTAGATGATGTGTTTGATTTTTAGAGTAAATTTGGGGGAAGTAAATGATTTTCACCCAAAATGGAAAGATAAATAACAAAAATATCCATAATTATTGTGCTGGCAAATTACTTTTGCAAACTACAGTAAATAAAATAGAGAGGGTATACTACACTCACATGTTAGGTTAACAAAATCCTTTAAAAATTGCATCTACTAGAAAATATTAGCTCGAAGAGATCTGTATCCCATTCCATGAATTATTTGTTAACTGAAATTCACTAAGTAATGTGTATATATATGATAGTACTGTAACTCAAGAAAAAATTTCATGTTGAAGGTGTTTATCCGAAAAACGGATAGAGTTGAATTTGTACCTAGTTCTAAGGATATGTGGCATAGCTTGATACAAATCATAGGGATAAATAGAAATATCAAATATGGATGGCAAAGAATGCAAAATAAATAAGGTTGGAAAGAAGATGATTTTTAGGACTAAGTACAATGAGTTAATTAATGAAGCTTAAAAGAATAATCCTTGATTCTAGGAGAATATGGTACTTGAATTACAATGTAAGCCAAAACACTGCCCTCTACAGAAATATAGTCATCCTCTTTATAGTGGAGGATCCTACTTTAGATATAATTTAAAATACATATTGGAGAACCCATGATAAATTAACTTTTTCATAGTTTCCGCCGAGATTCTATCCCTTAGTGTGTTCGCAACAGTTCTTGTCTATGAGCTCGAGCTCAATCGGCCTCGGTGCTGGTCGGTGTTGCTTCTAGAACTCGATGTGGACTCGGGATCAGGTGATGATTCGGACTCGATCCCGGTTGACCTCTGCCCCTTAAGCTCGAAATTATCTCATCATAGTTCATTTCGGATCCGAGCTCGGTAATGACTTTGAACTCGGTGTTCGATCTATACCCGAAATCTGAAGCTTGTTTGTACCACCTTCGGAACCCATCTCGATATTACGAAGTCTTTCTTTGATCCATTATGTTTCGACCCCGATCAATCGTACGAAGGCCGAAATCTATTTCGACCGTATACAGATAGTCCCCTCGTTTCTCGGGAAGGATGTGGTGAGAAACGATATGATTTCTCAATAGCTCGATTGGATTATAGGCTGACGTTCACATTGGGCTCAATCATGACGCACGTAATAGTTGTCCCGTTGATTTAGTTTTTCAAGACATTTAATGCATGTCAGACGGTGGTCAACCACCGCTGATATTGAACCGTCATTATTTCAATCTATAAATAGTCTTTTCGTCCACCATTCATCACTTTTACTTCTCCAATCTTGAGAAAAAGTTTCAAGCTCTTTTTCGTCTCTTCTGAGTATATTCGCTGATCTTTGACTCTTTTCTGTAAAATTCTTCTTCTAAACCATCAAATCTTTATCACCTTCTTTAAATCCAAAAATGGTGAAGACATCAAAAATCGTCCCCCAAAAAGAAAAAGCTTATTCTTCCCAATCTGCCGCCGACAAAACACCGGTGGATCCACGGCCTGAGGAGTGCGTTCCAACGGCGTGTGTTCTTACCTTCGATTTCAAACTCGATAAAAGTTCGCCGGTTCCTGGCCGATGTGGACATGTATCGAGATATATTTGTTCGATAACCCGGGGGCATATCGAGCGGATAAAAAAAGATTGTAACTGGGAGAACAAGGAAGTGATAGTGCCGTCTCCCGAAGAGGATATTATTACTCACGTGAGAGGGTTTTTAAGTGTGTACACTTACCCTTTCACGTTAGGTCCCCTCGACCCTGTTATCATAGATTTTTGTCGTAAATACCTAATAACCCTAGGCCAGATCCATCCTTCCTTTTGGCGGAACGTTATTTTGATCCGATATTTTGTGAATAAAATCGAGGGGATGGCTTTCACCCTCGATCATCTTGTCCGATTATACTGTCCTCGCCTTTTTCGAGGAGGGTTAATAAAACTCCAACGTCGAGCTATCAAGGCTTTGTTCTCGATTATAGATGAGGATAAGGATCGAGGCTGGATGGGCAGGTTCGTTCGCGTAAGGATTTCGGACTTGATTTCGACCGAAAAGATACCTTTTCCCGAGGAGTGAAACATGAAGCATAAGTGTAATTCTGTTGTTATCTCCTACTATTTTGTCCTTTCATTTCCTTTCTCACCGATATTCCCCTTTTGTGATGCAGCGGTTCTCCCTGGATGCCCGACGCAGTGCCCGATCTCAAGAACTGGGTACATGATCTGGTTTCGACCTCCTCATACGCCGAGCGCTCATGGAGTGACTTGTCGTAGGGCCGATGGGAGGCCAAAAATTACGGTAAGTACCTTTCTCGTATCTTTTGGTAGTTCGAACAAGATGCTTTCCACATACTTTAATAAAATTTTCCGTATATAGGTGTGGGCAAAGATGCGGTTTTGAGGCCCTCGTCCGTCGAGGAAGAGGCTTCGGCCTCTGTCCCAAAGCCGGAGAAAGATAATAAGAGGGAAGGAGCCCCCGTCCTCGAAGATCAAAAATCGAAGAAAATGACCGCTCGTAAGCCGAACAAGAATATCATTCCTTTGACCGTATAATCAGTTCTGCGTCTGAAGGATGATGAAGAAGAAGAGAACGATGTGTCCGCGCTGGCGGCCCGAACGAAGAAGACCACCGACATTCCACAGGCAGCTGGATCGATGGTGGTTCACAAGGCTCCACTTTGAATTGAGGATATATCGGAGAAAGATTCGAGTAGAGTCCCCGAGTTATTGGAGATCGAAGATGCTCCCTATCGAAGCCAACAGATGGGAGATATGTCTAAAGGGGCTCTCCTTGAATCTCTTCGAACCGAAGAGAATGCTCCAGGTGATTCACTTGGGGCAGTATCAATCAAAGACTCACCCACCTTCCCTGCGCTTTTCGCAAGGGCGATTCGGGAAACCCAAGCTTTGGGAACCCTTGAATTTGACAGGCCTCATGATGGAGAGGATCCTTTTCGTGATTTGTTTATTGGTGTCGAGGATGCTACTGGTACAAGTGACGCATCAGATCTTTTTTACGGAGTGCAGCAGGCTTTGAATCGGGTAAGCCTTAAATTATATGGCATTACCTTTATGTTTGCTTTTCTTTTCTAACTTCGTTTATTCTTTCTTTGCAGGCCGCGACAATTCATCGAGAATCATGTTCTCGGTCCTTAACCGAACTGCGTCGATATGAGGCCGACCTTCAACAGGTTACGGAGGAGAGGAACTCCCTTAAGCTCCTCTTAGGGCAAAAGGGGGAGGAAATAAAATATCTCCGAGTTGAGTTGGCCAAGGCTTACCAAGATTAGACCGATCTGTCCGAGCAAGTAATGATACTTTTAAAAGACTATAGGCTCGATACGAGAACGATGCTAATTTTTTGGTCTCACAACTGCAGCAGAAAATTGAGATGATCGGAAAAATTCGTGAGGAGGTCGATAAGATAAAAGTGGAGTCTTTGAAGTGGAAATAAGATATAGATCGCTTTGCTGCCACTACAAGAAAGTGGAGATACGACGACATAAATGTCGTACTAAGCTGTTTAAATGTCATAAATTCATTTATCGACATTTAATTTACATTTGCATCAAATGTCGTTAATTTCAATGTCGGTAATTTTTCGACATTTAGGTAAATGTCGGTAAGAAATTATGACACTTATTTTATGACATTTAGGTAAATGTCAATAAAAAATTTATGACACTTATTTTACAACATCTAGGTAAATGTCAATAAAAAATTTATGACATTTAATTTACGCTATTTAGGTAAATATCGGTAAGAATGTTACGACATTTAATTTACGACATCTAGGAAAAACGTCACTTAAAATTTTCGACGTATGATCTTCACAAAATGTCGTATTGAAATTTTTGACATTTTGGTAAATGTCAATAAGAAAATTCACAACATATACAAAATGTCGTATCCACTTTACGTGAATGTCATTAAAAAAAATAGTGACATATCTTTTACAACATAGCAAAATGATGCATTAAATGTTTGACATTTAAATTAATGTAAGTATCGTATTTTTTAAAATATAAATAATAATGCTCTGTTTAGTTTCATCATGAACACATTTACATTCACAAATGTCAACTTTTATAACAAACATGAAATAAATGTAAAGCAAATATCTTTTAATACTGTAACCAAAGAATAAAGTAGCAATATAAAATGTACTTAGTACAAGATAGATAATGTCAAATCAAATGATTTATTCTCACGTAAAACTCAAATCTAACTAAATCATAAAAGATAGTAACTTCAGCGTGTAAGTACGTTAAGATTACTCCTAATTCGAATTAATTTCCTTAACTTCTAGACTAAATCTTATAAAACCAGCTCTCCAAAAGTTAAGCTTTTCATTGCCAGTAATTTACATGTATCACTTCCTTAAAAAATATTGCACAAGAAGTCACAAAAAAAAAGAGTTATAACTTTTTAATAAAGTGAATTTTTTCCTCCTCTAAAACAATTGGAATACCAAAAATAATAACTGATTGAGGTTCTAAAAGAGAAATAAATTGACAATGAATGTAATACTAGCAGCTAAAGAGAGAAAGAAACAAAAACATAAAGCAAAAAATCCAACAAAGTGAACGCAACCGCCCAAACCCAACAACAATGGAGATAATCTAATATCATAATGTAGTCGAAAATATGTTTTTGGTTATGGGGGGATGTGGGAGAGAGGAGGGTTGAATTTTGAAATATTAGTTTCCTTAAATGGTATAGTGAGTTGAAAACTAATGAATGTTATATAAGTTTTGCAAACTATAACATCAACAGTGGGTTGCTCTAGTGGTGAGCGCTCTCCACTTCCAACCAAGAGGTTGTGAGTTCGAGTCACCCCAAGAGTAAGGTGGAGAGTTCTTGGAGGGAGGGAGCCGAGGGTCTATCGAAAACAGCCTCTCTACCCTAGGGTAGGGATAAGGTCTGCGTACAAACTACCCTCCCCAGATCCCACTAGTAGATTATACTGGGTTGTTATTGTTGTTGTTGTTGTTGTAAACTATAATATGAAGGGTTTCTCCCTTTGAAAAGGAAGAACAAGAATCTTGTAATTTTTTCAAACTTACCCACTTTTGTTTCTTTGTGCCAACTTCACTAACTCCAGTCTTCTTGATTATGTTAACCTGAGAAGAAATATAAGATTGGTTACTCTGGTAGTTTAGAAAATTGTGAATACAAGATATAAAAAACAGGACAAAGTCAAATAATAGTTTTTATTTCCTAATATGATGGCGTTTCAATCATAGATCTTTTTTTCCCTGATTTAGGCAAGAGTCTTTAACTTACTCTTTCTTCCAGGTTCTACAAGAGTCTAAATACCTTATGTAGGAGGGTAAAATCATGCTTGATGGGAATCTTATCAACATATTGGAACTTAACTACTAATAAAAACTTCTCAATCAAATCCCTTTAT
This sequence comes from Nicotiana otophora, assembly GCA_000715115.1. NCBI lineage: Eukaryota > Viridiplantae > Streptophyta > Magnoliopsida > Solanales > Solanaceae > Nicotiana > Nicotiana otophora. The sequence goes on along the minus strand of AWOL01S0105141.1, from coordinate 12,499 downwards.
AATATGTTGCATATTATTAATGACATCTCCAAAATCACTCAAGATACTTCTATTAATTGCATTTGGAAGATAAGGTCGCTAAATAAGATAAAGTAAATTTGACTTCTATGCCAAGTAAAACTACCCACTAATTATCTCTTAAGTAAGAGATTAATTTAGCTAGCTGAAATGAACCATACATCAAAATATACCCTTCAAATTATTTTACACTCAAGCAACACATAATAGCCACATATCCCAAAAAAAAAAAAAAGGCAGACATTAGAATTCTGAACCTTATAAAAAATATGCAAGAGAAGAAACCAAATAACTTATAAATCAAACATCATATGATGTTAAAAAATAATCCAACCTTCTATGTGAATAAACAACAATTGAATCAAATATATGAGCAAAAATAAACTTGTAAAAACTTACGGTGTGACCTATTTTATACGACCAATCAACCGCACTCCAACCACAAATATAAGCAAATAACGTTTACATAATCTAGTACAATATTTTCTTAATCCTTAAGCCCTTGGTAAAGTAATTTTTCTTTTCCATGGCATAGATAAATCAAATTATGTAACTAAATGTGGCAAACATAAATCGCCTTTTAGATTTGATTGTCGCATTAACTTCTTTAGGTCACAGGATTACATGAAATTCTCCTAAAGAAAAGCTCCCTATCAATAAAAGTTACTTGAAAGAGGGAGACAAAACCATATCCCTACAAAAGACCACCGAGTCAATAAGCTATAGATAATTCAGTTAAGAAGAAGGGAAAAATGGTGTGGAATTGGCTAGAGAGAAACAATGAAGATGATAACCCAGGCTATTAAAACTAATCTACTCTGACTTCCCCCTGCTGGCTTAGAGCCGACTGCTAGCCTCTATGATCATCACAACGTCACAAACTTTAGCCACTATCACTGACCACCCACGTTTATTACATCTTGAATTTCAATCAAATGCACATATGCAAGAAAAGGAGAAATACTCGGTCACTGCAAAGTTTTTGCCAATAACTTAAACCGACTATGTGTGCTTAAACAAAGAATTGTTCTTTTGAAATTATCGGAGCCCATCTGGTTAAAGTGCAACTAGCACAATTAAACCCTTAGGCAATAACTCTAATATAATGTAGACACGTAAAAGATTATAATTAACATTTTCCCAAAATAGCACAAGCTACAAATCCAAGATTCTTTAAAATGGGAATGCAACTATCCCTGAAACCCATGTGAGGTACATGCCCAAACAATATATACATAACTTTCTTAAGTTGAAATTAGACACGAGCAGAAAGTAAAAGCAATAAACTAAGGCTGCACCCATAGTAACATCAATTCGTAATTTATAGTTAAAAAGATATAGTTAAAACGAGTTTACGAACTCACATTCTTTGTATGAACGACTGAAACAGGTGATAGTGATTGTTGGTGATCGTCCATTGAGTTATCATAAACCTATCACAAACTAATGAATCTTACAAACTAGTTCACTCCATTGCCACAACATAAAATATTTTATCATGACTAAGCAAAATCAAACTATAGAATACCATAATTGACATCTTGAGTAAATATAACTTTTAAAAAATAAGTATCAAATTGATGTTTGATTGAACTTGATTTAGCACTATTTTAGATTGAACTAGTAAATGACATCATACTAATTCAATCTTTTTAAATAGTACCATTATTTCTATACATAAAGTTTAAGTATTACAAACATACTTTGCAAGCAAACTTAAATAGCCTAAGCAACTAGGAAAGAAGAAACCTAGTAAGTATTTTTAGAACACAAAAATCTCATATTAGAGATATGAATAAAGCAAAACAAATTAAAGAACTGCCCCAAATAAACGAACTTTCTTCCATCCATCAATTCGTCAAACTATGTCTCATCCCCAAATAAGTTAGAGTTGCCTATAAAAATCTAGGTCTATTATGTTCGTTATTATTTATCTGTTCTTTTATATTTAAATCAATATACTATTTCTATGTTGGTCAAACAACCTACAGGAATCTCTTCCTTTATCAGGTTAAAAAGATTAATATTTTTCAAAAAAAATCCGAACAACTAAGAAAAAGAAAGGAAATGTTTAACCCAAATCCGAACAATTAAGAAAAAGAAAGAAATCTGTTAACCCAAATCCAAATAACTAAGAAAAAAAAAGAAGAAATCTGTTAACTAAACTGGGTACCTTGACTTTGTAGAAAATAAGCTTTGTGAATCTCAGCAGCAAAAACCTCTGTGATAAAACTTTTTTCTACTCCAAGTATCTATTATAGTACAGCCAAATGTAAAAAATTAAGTTTTTTTAAGAATTCTAACTAAGGAAGAAAACTGTATTTTTTAGAATTGGGAGGAGGAAAGCAAGATTCTTACCGCCAAAATCTTTTCCTTATGAATCTCCAATACTCTCCATACATAGCTCCTTGTAGAAATTCTGGCCAAACCCAATTTGAGATTTTGAGCTAAACCCGATTCAAGATTTAGATTGAGAAAGGAGCGGATAGGTACCGAGGACTTCTAAGGCTTGGAGTACGGCTAATTTCACTTATGTTTTAAATTGTGGTCAATTGTGGGTTCCTTGGTTCTATCAATATTTTTGTTTTATTTTAAATATTTCATCTTTAAATAAATCCAACATCTAGTAATTAGTAGTAATAATAATAAATATTTTTTTACTAAACATTGATATTTTAATAAAAAGTTTTAAATAGGCACAATATTTTAAAATGCGAGGCATACGTGATACGACGTGAAAATTTTATTTAATATCGGGTGAGGTGCAAGCTTCATGAATCTTCATATTTTTAGTTTAAGAAATCGAAAAGAAAATAAAAAGATAGAAAGTACATTAAAAGTGTAAAAAAATCAAAGGATTAAGCAAACTCATAAAAAATCAAAATATTTAACAGTTTTACATGTATAAATAATGCAACAGTGTTAAAATTATTATCAAAAAACACATTTGATTACTTCCCTAAAAGGCTAAAAGTTATATATTATTATCAAACTACAAATTTAGTTACCTTCCTAAAAGTAAATAATCAATAAACTTTATCAATATTATAATTCAAAATATTACTCCTTCATAAATAAATATAAGATTACTTTTAAATAGTAAAATAATATAAGTCTCATAATAATTTTGGGAGATAAAAAACTAAAGAAAAAAACCAATTATAGCGAGTGAAGATATAAAGTTCGGCTATATATATATATTCAGAAAAAATGTTCAAATGATATTCACCCTCACGATGTTCTCACTTAGTAAATATGCAATACTATGACTCGTTATTTAAGTTAAGATCATTCAATTGTTAATGTATTTTGAGGGTCAACACTATTAATTAGAAATTTTAACATATGATATACCTGGTAATTGTTGAGCGAGCCTCGAACGCTGAGCGATCGGCGTGTTTAGGGCACATAATCATATGTTTGGGGTATAAGCCTCACAAATTAAGCCCTACACTTAAGTCGTTGCAAATGCTTAGCCCAGGAGCTAGTCCTAGATGAACCTTTTAAAATATTAATCAATAATAAGAGAAATCATTTATACAACAACAACAACAATAAAAACAACATGTAAGATCCCACAAGTGGGGTCTGGGGAGGGTAGAGTGTAAGCAGACCTTACTTTTACCCCGGAGGGAGAGAGAAATCGTCTATGTTGTAGGTAATTATCACTAATTAAATATTAAATATAAAGGATGATTTTTTTAGACAAAGAATGATTTAAAATTCGAAAAATTAGAGAAATTTTCAATAGTAGATGTAAATGTTCGTAACTATCGACAAATAATATGACATTTAAAGTATGGTCATATTTTTTGTCATTTGTATCAAGATGTTTTTACAACATTTGATATAAGTGTCGTATTTGTACTAAATATTGCATCAAATATCGTTTTTATGACATTTTGTACCAAATGTCATCTTTTTACGACATTTTGTATCAAATATCTACTTTTTACAATATTTTGTATCAAATGTCTAGTTTTTATAATATTTTGTAGCAAATATCGTACTTTTTACGACATTTCTTCAAAAATGTCATTGTTCCGACGACATTTCGTATCAAATGTTATTTTTACGATATTTAGTATCAAATGTCATTGTTTCTATGACAATTTATATCAAATGTCGTAGTTTTTACGGTATTTTGTCATAAATGTCAAAAAATTCTTTTTTTCCGACATTTATTTCAATAGTCACTAAATAAATACCGTCGTATCCTCAATTTCTTGTAGTGATGCAGAGAAAGAAGCAGCTCGAGCCCAATTATCATTGGCCGAAAACCAACTTCATAGTATGAAGGAGAAAAGCTCGGTTCAAGCAAGAAGAATAGAGGAGCTCGAGGCTTGGTTGGCCTCTGAACTTGTCAAGGCCAAATCTAAATCTGAAAAGGCAAAGGCTGATGCGGATGCACTCGTGGCCGTCTATCGGCCCGACGCTGAAGTTGCCCAGGTCCAAGCAAGAGAGGCAGATGAGACCGCCGATACTCGAGCACATTAGGTCGCTGAACTTGCTAAGTGCCGATCTCGGAGGGAGACCCTCGAGGAGATCCATGCTCGAGGTTTCGATCTCGCTGAAGAGATAAAAAGAGCTAAAGAACTCGAAGTCGATGCTGAAACCTTAGTTTTCGATGATGACAATGATGATAATGATGACGATGATGGGAGTAAGAGTGGGTCCGAGAACAGGGGGGAGGGGGGGAACCCGATAGAGAAGAAACCGCTCCTGGGGATAACGAAGAAGCTTAGACCTTAACTTCTATGGTATAATCAATCATGTAAACAATCTTGTATATATAAAAATATCTTTTTCTTTTGCCGACTTGCTTCTGTTTTGTTTCTTGCTTTGTGAAGATTTTATTCATGCGTTATGAATGTTTTCATAAGGATTTAGGCAATTTGATCGAATTTGGACTTCGTAGCCTTTATAACCGAGTGAGAGCTTATTCAAGCTTGAAATAAGGTAGCCCATAGGCTTAGTAGTCGAGTTAAGTGATTGTTTGAACTTGAAATATGATGTAGCCCTTAGGCTTATTAGTCGAGTGAGTAATTCGAACTCGAAATAATATGGCCCGCAGGCGTAATAGTCGAGTGAGTGCTTGCTCGAACTCGGAATAAGAGTAGCCCGTAGGCTTAGTAGTCAAGTGAATATTTTGAACTTAAAGTAATGTAGCCCATAGGTGTAATGGTCGAGTGAGTGGTTGCTCGAACTCGGAATAAGAGTAGCCCGTAGGCTTATTAGTCGAGTGAATATTTCGAACTCGAAGTAGTGTAGCCCGTAGGCATAATGGTCGAGTGACTGTTTCGAACTCGAAGTAATGTAGCTCGTAGACATAATGGTCGAGTGACTGTTTTGAACTCGAAGTAATGTAGCCCGTAGGCTTAATGGTCAAGTGAGTGCTTGCTCGAACTCGAAGTAATGTAGCCCGTAGGCTTATTAGTAGAGTGAATATTTCGAACTCGAAGTAATGTATCCCGTAGGCGTAATGGTCGAATGACTCTTTCGAACTCGAAGTAATGTAGCCCGTAGGCTTAATGTTCGAGTGAGTGCTTGCTCGAACTCAGAATAAGAGTAGCCCGTAGGCTTATTAGTCTAGTGAATATTTTGAACTCGAAGTAATGTAGCCCGTAGGCGTAATGGTCGAGTGACTATTTCGAATTCGAAGTAATATATCCCGTAGGCTTAGTAGTCGAGTGAATGTTTCGAACTCGAAATAGGAGTAGCATGTAGGTTTATTAGTCGAGTGAGTGCTTGCTCGAACTTGGAGATTTATCTCAATCCTGTTTGCATCATGAATCTTGAAATAGAGGAAGTTTTCTTGAATATAAGATATCGGTAAAGAAGAGAACTTTCTTTGCAAGTCATTATACATATGTTCACGATTTGTGTCAGGGCTCGGGCCAACTATATGAGCATGGTTCGTTTTCACCATTTGGCTCTTACAACTTTTTCTATTGGAACCCTGTTGTTACGAAATAACTTTCTTGCATCAGAACTTGATATATTTGAGGGCTAATGCCCCCCCAGTACTCGAGGTCGATTGTAAAGAGGCCTTGGATACTATTGAATTGTCTCTAAGTATAGCACGATCATTGGTTGCCTCATTAAAAACCATGCCAAAAAATCCATTTGGGATAAAACCGGTCTAAGGGAAAAAGAGTGTAACGCGTGATTCCAGACCTAGGGCTTCGTATTGAAGGATCCATCCTAGCTCCTGACCGGACTCCTGCAGGGGTTAGTTTCGAAATGTAAACGAATATGGGAGGGTTGTACCTTAGCAGTAGTATCGTTTTAGGTGCGACACATTCCAATTGCTTGATAGTTGTTTGCCATTTATAATACCGAGCTTGTATGATCCTTTTCCGACGTTTTCGAGAACCTGATACGGTCCTTCCTAGTTCGGTCCTAGTTTTCCTTCGTTTGGATTTCGGGTAATGAGGGTAACTTTCCTTAGCACTAAGTCCCCGAGTATAAAATGGCAAAGCTTGGTTCTTTGATTATAGTATCTTTCGATTCGCTACTTTTGGGCGGACAATTGGACGAGAGCAGCTTCTCGTTTCTCATCCGATAATTCGAGGCTAGTGTTCATAGCCTCGTTATTTGACTCTTCTGTTGTATATTAAAACCTGGCACTAGGTTCCCCGACTTCGACTGGAATCAAGTCTTCAAAGCCATATACTAAGGAGAACGGGTTGCCCCCGTACTGGATTTTGATGTTGTTCGATATGCCCAAAGGACTTCGTGTAGGATCTCTCTCCATTTTCCCCTAGCATCGTTCAACCTCTTCTTTTGGTTTTGAATGATAGTTTTGTTCATTGATTCGGCCTGTCCGTTCCCACTGGGGTGATACGGTGTTGATAATATCCTTTTTATTTTATGGTCTTTGAGGAATTTCGTCACTTTGTTGCCGACAAACTGCTTCCCATTGTCACACACTACTTCGGTGGGTATCCCGAATCGACATACGATATGATCCCATATAAAGTCTATAACCTCTTTCTGTCTTACTTTCATGAACGTCTGTGCTTCAACCCATTTAGAGAAATAGTCAGTCATAAATAAAATGAACTTAGCTTTACCTTGGGCCGATAGAAGAGGGCCGGCGATATCCATTCTCTATTTCCTGAATGGCCATGGGGATAGGACCGAGTGAAGTTATTCCCGGGCTGATGGATTATTGGTGCAAACCTTTGACATTTGTCACATTTTCGAACAAACTCCTTTGCATCTTTGCCCATCTCGATCCAATAATACCCTGCCCTAATTATTTTTCGGACTAATGAATCGGCACCAGAGTGATTTCCACAAGTGCCCTCGTGCACCTCACGTAGGATGTAATCGGTGTCTCCTGGACCTAAGCATACTGCCAAAGGTCCATCGAATGTCCTTCGGTATAGCGTTCCATCTGCAGTTAATGTGAACCGAGCAGCTTTGATTCGTAGGACCCTCAAATATTTAGGGTTCGATGAGAGCTTTCCATTCATTAAATATTCAATATACTTATTATTCCAATCCCAGGTTAAGCTCGTAGAATTTATCTCGGCATGACCTTCTTCGATCACGGATCTTGAGAGTCGAACGACAGTCCCCGAGCTTATCTCGCCTTCCTCAGCCGATGATACCAAATTCGCAAGTGCATCAGCCTCACTGTTTTTCTCTCGTGGAACATGCTGGAAAGTCCATTCTTTGAAATGGTGCAAAGTGACCTGCAGTTTGTCCAAATACCTTTGCATTCTATGTTCTAGAGCTTCGAAGGTTTTGTTTACTTGATTTACCACCAACAAAGAGTCACACTTGGCTTCAATGACTTCTGCTCCCAAGTTGTTAGCGAGATCGAGACCTACAATCATGCCTCATACTCGGCCTCGTTGTTAGTCAACCTAGTAGTTTTGATAGATTGTCTAATAGTGTTACCCGTGGGTGGATTTAAAATGATGCCCAGTCCGGACCCCTTCACGTTTGAAGCCCTGTCCGTAAAAAGGGTCCATACCCCCGATGACATACCCGATTTCAATAAGAGTTCTTTTTCGACTTCGGGTACGAGGGTCGGCGTGAAATCTGCCACGAAGTCCGCTAAAATTTGAGACTTGATGGCCATACGGATTAGATATCGTACCCACTGAGTTCGACGGCCCATTTGGCCAATCGGCCTGACAGTTCGGGCTTGTACAAAATATTACGGAGTGGGTATGTGATCAATACACATATGTGGTGACATTGAAAGTACGATCTTAACTTTCTAGAGGTGCTTATCAGTGCAAGTGCCAATTTTTCTAGGTGCAGATATCTAGTTTCTGCTTCTCCTAGGTTTCGACTTACATAATAAACGAGAAATTGCATACCTTGCTCTTCTCGAACTAGGACACCGCTTATCGCGATTTCCGATACTGCCAAGTACAATCAAAGTTTTTCGTATGTTTTTGGAGTATGAAGTAGTGGTGGGCTCGATAGATATCATTTTAATTCCTGTAATGCATGTTGGTATTTCGGGGTCCAAGCGAAATCGTTCTTCTTTTTGAATAGAGAGAAAAATTTGTGACTTCGATCCGACGACCTTGAAATGAATCAGCCTAAGGCTGCAATCCATCCCGTTAGCCTCTGTACGACTTTAACGCTGTTCACGATGGCGATGTCTTCGATGGTTCTTGATTTTATCGGGGTTAATATCTATCCCTGATTTGACACCATAAAGCCGAGGAACTTGCCCGAATCGACCCCGAAAGGACATTTCTTGGGGTTGAGCTTCATGTTGTATTTCCTTAAAATCTCGAATGTTTCCTGCAAATGGGTCAAATGGTCCTTTGCGCGCATGGACTTAACTAGCATGTCATCAATATAAACTTCTATTGATTTACATATTTATTCCTCGAACATTTTATTTACTAGGCGTTGGTAAGTAGCTCCTGCAATTTTTAGCCCGAAGGGCATCACATTATAACAATATGTTCCATACTTGATGACAAATAAAGTCTTTTCCTGGTCTTCCGGATTTATTTGGATTTGATTATACCTGGAATATGCATCGAGAAAAGTAAGGATCTCGTGATCGGCCGTGGCATCGATCATGCGATCGATGTTGGGTAGCGAAAAGGAATCTTTGGGGCATGATTTGTTCAATTCCTTATAATCTACACACATTCTAAGTTTGTTCCCTTTTTTAGGCACTACAACTACTTGGCTAACCATTCAGATATTTCACCTCCCGAATGGATCCTATTTTGAGAAGTTTGGTTACCTCATCCTTTATGAATGTGTGCTTTACCTCAGACTGTAGTCTTCTCTTTTGCTTCACCGGTCTGAACCTAGGATCCAAGCTTAGCCGATACATTGTTATATCCGAAAGGATCTCTGTTATATCTAAATGGGACCAAGCAAAACAATATGTGTTATCGATAAGAAATTGAATAAGCTTTTTTCTGAGTTTGGGGGTTAACCCCGTTCCCAGGTATACCCTTCGTTCGGGCCAGTGCTCGATTAGTATGACTTGCTCCAATTCCTCAATCGTTGATTGGGTAGCATCAGAATCATCAGGAACCACGAAGGATCGAGGGATCCTTGGATCATCATCTTCATCGATCTTTTGATTTTCTGGTTGGGTTAAAGCCAATGTCTGTGACTGCTATTTGGCATCTCGTTCCCCTTTTGAGCCCGAACACTTTGTCGATGAAGGCGAGGATATCAGAATTGTTACTTCGACGACAAATATTTCCCTTGCGGCCAGTTGTTCCCCATGTACCATTTTGATTCCCTCTGATGTTGAGAATTTAAGAACCTGATGGAAGGTCGAAGGCACAACTTTCATTTTGTGGATCCACGGCCTTCCAAAAAGGGCGTTGTATCTCATATCGCATTCTATTACGTGGAACTTCATTTCCTGGATAGTCCCGACCCCGTTTATCGGCAAAATTATTTCACCTTTGGTAGTTTCACATGCCATATTGAATCCGTTTAGAACCAGAGTTGCAGGTACGATCTGGTTATGTAGACCGAGTTGTTCTACAACCTTCGATCTAATAATATTGTCTGAGCTACCTAGATCAATTAACACATGTTTACCTTTAGTTTTATTCATGATTACATATATTACTAGTGCATCGTCGTGAGGTTGCATGATCCCTTTTGCATCTTCATCATTAAAGGACAAGGTTCCTATGGGTGTGTAATCCCAAGTTCGAGATTGCTTTTCTCTCATAACCGATGTCTTAGTGTGTTTAAGTACCGGCCCCTGAGGAGTATCGATGCCACCGATGATCATGTGGATGACGTGCTGTGGTTCTTCCTGTTAGTGTTGTTTACTGAAATCCCTATTTTTGAAATGGTTTTTGGCTCTGTCGCTTAGAAATTCTCGAAGGTACCCTTTATTAAATAACCGGGCTACCTCCTCTCTTAGTTACTTGCAATCTTTCGTTCTGTGCCCATGAGTGCCATGATATTCGCACATTTGATTGGGATTCCTCTGGGCAGGATCGGTCTGCATGGGTCAAGGCCATTTAGTGTCCTTGATGCGTCCGATGGCCGACACGATGGCGGATGTATTGATGCTGAAGTTATACTCCGATAGTCGTGGTGCTTCCTTAGGACTGGTATGCATATAGAACCCATTTCTGTTCATCAGTCCCCGAGATCCTTGGCTTCGAGCATTTCTCTTTTCTCCTCATACGAGGTTACGTGGAAGTTCGTTACCCCGACGATCTCCATTGTATGGCCGGTATCAATCCTTGCTTGACCTTGATTCTCGATCGGCATCCCCTTTAAAACCGGACCCATAACTCAACTGGTCGTCTTTGACCCTTATTTTAGATTGGTACCGATTGTGCACATCGACCCAAGTAATAGCTGGATATTCGATCAGGTTATGTTTTAGCCGCTGTGAAGCCGTCGAACTTCGTTCGTTCAAACCTTGAGTGAAAGCCTGAACGGCCTAATCATCTGTGACTGGTGGCAGATCCATTCGTTCTATTTGAAAACGAGATACGAACTCCCTCAGCATCTCGTTATCCTTTTGTCTTATGTTGAAAAGGTCTGATTTCCTTGTTACGACTTTTATGGCGCCGGTGTGTGCTTTTACAAAAGAATCTGCTAACATGGCAAAGGAGTTGATGGAATTCGGTGGTAGGTTGTGATACCAAATCATTGTTCACTTTGAGAGTGTCTCTCAGAATTATTTTAACAACACAGATTCGATTTCATCGTCTTCTAAATCATTGCCCTTGATGGCACACGTGTAAGAGGTGATGTGTTCGTTGGGTTCGGTCATTCTGTTATATTTGGGAATTTCGGGCATACGGAATTTTTTGGGGATTGGTTTTGGGGCTGCGCTCGAGGGGAAAAGCTTTTGCACGATTTATTTGGAATCTAACCCCTTTATCATTGGTGGAGCTCCCGGGATCTGATCGACCCTGGAGTTATATGTTTCTACTTTTTTATCATTGGCTTCGACTCGCTTTGTGAGATCCTCGAGAATTTTAGCAATTTCGGGAGTAGTCCCCGATTCTTGCTCATTTGACCTTACTATGGTCGGCTCCGTTATGTGGGCAATTTCTCGAGGTGGACTGGGCTCCGGTCTGCTCGGTAGTTGGGTTTGGCTCTGCAACTGAGCTATTGCTTCCTGTTGAGCTTGCAACATTTCAAAAATCATACGCAAGCTGAGGTCGTTTTCCTCGACGTTATGGGTATCTCGAGCTGCAGACCGAGTGCCACCATGAATGCTACTTTTAGGTTCAGAATGCAGATTCGCCTCAATGGCCACATGTGAATTGATATCTATCGGCACTTCCATTCGAGCTCCAACGGCGTTGACACGTGGTCTTTCGGTACTGGGTGTCAAGTTGTTGTTCTCATCTTGAAGACCAGCCTCGTTGTCAATAGGTGAAGCCATTTGATTGGAAGTTAGTCATTGTTAATCCGAAATCTCAGATACTTTCGGAAACAAGCGCAAAATGGTGTGTTTTTGCGGATTCGAATCAAATAACCACTGTTATCCTTAGCCCCATGGTGGGCGCCAAATTATTTACCCGAAAAACGGATAGATTTGAATTTGTACGTAGTTCTAAGGATATGTGGTATAGCTTGATACAAATCGTAGGGATAAATAAGAATATCAAATATGGATTGCAAAGAATGCAAAATAAACAAGGTTGGAAAGAAGATGATTTTTAGGACTAGGGGTGGCAAGTGGGCCGGTCCCGGGCCTAAACAGGCGAAGTGGGCCAGTCCAAACGGTCCCGGTCTCGGGCCGATCCCAAATTAAACGGGCTAAACGGTCCCGGGCTAAGTGGTCTTTTTATAAGGATCGCCCGGGACCGGGACCGTTTGGTCCCAAGCTAAACGGTCCCGGCCCGCAGGCTAAATGGGCTAAGTGGGCCCAACGGATTTAAAAAAAAAATTTAAATAGATATTAGAGACAAAAGGATGTTAAAATAAATATCTAAGGCAATGCTTTGTAAATTTTATTATAGAATTGTGACCTAAATTTTATTTAATA
>AWOL01S0105126.1:0-14432 GCA_000715115.1 Nicotiana otophora | reverse complement strand
CAAAAAAGTGTAGAAATTACCTTTTACGGTCGAAGTAGCCTCACTCCCCCCCATCGAGCAATTTTCACCTGCCAAAAATCTGTGCTAGCAAAACATTCAGACCAATATATTCAAATAAATACATCACAAATATCCGATAATGGAGATACAAAATAGTGGAAAAGCGTAGAGGGGCAGAACCAAATTTAGAGACCAATCTGGTTGCAAAACTGTCATAGAGGAGGAAGATTAAGAAATTAGGAAAAGATGATAATCACGTAATAAGCCATGACAACAAAAGAACAGTTGCATGTGATAAAGAAGCCTCAACTCACATAGCATCCAAGGTTTTCCAAGCCAAGATACAGGTCTAATTGTCCCCCTACCCAAATAGCTGAATCTGCAAATATAGCAAGGTGCTTACAAAAAACTATACATTCCCCTATTTTTCTGCGGTAAGAAACTAAAAAGCCATTGATAATACCCAAAAACAAACCAAAAGAAAATAAAACTAAAAGTAAAACACTAATAAAAAGGACATCGGTAGAAGAAAAGGCCCTCACCATCGTAGAAAGAATGTGAAGAAGCATATAGAGAGAGAGAAAGTAAAAAGTGAAAATATGAGACCTAAAATATGAAGAAGAAGACATAGGGTCTGCCACAACGGACACGTGTCGAGAGAAAAAAAATGTCGAAGAATGAATCATTGTTTACCCTCATTTGCATTTTAGTTGCGGAAATACCATTATGGACGACGAAAGAACTCACACTTATTATATAGTTAAATATGGCGTATCACATAGTGCAAATTATGGAAAATTTAATATATAAAATCTAATTCAAGGGCCTAAATATCATGAGAATAATTAAATGACTATTTTTATATATCAGGAGAATAATTAAATGGCTATTTTTAAAAATTAGAAAAATAATTAAATGACTATTTTATCTAACGTGAACTCTATTTTAAAAGTATAAAAAGGGCGAACGACATTTAGCTAACTAAGGACATTCGTGCTTTTAATATAGTACTAGTCTCTACGTTCGTGCCATGCACAAATATATTCAGTGAAGAAGGTTTATTTAAAAAAAAAATCAAATTGTCTTCCATTCCTAAAACACACAAATAACCAAAGACGAATTTCTATATCTAAATGTAAATACAAAGAAAACTAGTGGCACCATAGAGTCCCGTCAAATCATTGTTATCTAGAGCTTGAATTTTTCGACCAAAGTAATTGTAAGTTTACCTTTTTGTCATTCCTTCATAATATATTCTATTATGAATGTTAACCTTGCGCATTTATTTCTTGTGATATTGACTTTTCTTTGGCTATTAGATGTATTTGATTGCTCATCTTTTAAGAGTTATTTTGGCTCTGAACAATTCAATAAGCTCTTCAAGTCTATCTAAAAATGTGTACAACACTCTGTAACAAATATCACTTCAAAAATAAAATAAAAAAGAAATTAAAGTGACAAACGACTTCATTGTTGCCTCAATATAACGTAGGTATATGAACAAATCTCAGATGTACACTATTATACCTAAATCATACTATTCTCTCACTATAAAATTATACATATTTCCTAATATTATCCAACTAATATTAGAAAATAATTCAATAACTTTGACAAAGCAACTAATAAAAATATAACATTTTCCCGTACAAGTCAAGGATGTTTATGCTTTTTCCCTATAAAATACAGTTTGAATCATATCCACTTACCTATGTAGACATAATTACAGAAAGTCTATTGTTTATAATCTAGAGATAATAAGAAATCAGAAAGAAGTATATGCGTAGTATGTTTTACATTATCTTCGCAACTATCCCAGCAAAATTATTAAATCATTGAACGTATATAGTTTTGCTTCACATGAAGATGTAATTCTTGACCTAACATCAATGCAAAAAACATACAATCTTGACGTCTTCTTGACGAGATATATTGTCACGACCCAATTTCTCTTATAGGCCATAATGTTGCCCAACATTTACCGCTAGGCAAGCCAACCTTAAGCTAACTCCACGATCTTTCTTTTAACAATTTAAAACAGTTTAAATAGCCAACCTTAAGCAAGCCAACATCGCTGCTAGGCAAGCCTTTGATGAATTTACTACGTGGTTTCTTCTTTTGACTAGGCTTATAAGTAGTTAAGTTCCATTTGTTTAGAAATTTGAGGAATAGAGAGAGTGAGTCAAATGAATAAAATGAAAGCATCTTAATGCAAGCATAAATATATAAATACTCCAAAACCATAAAGTTTACTAGTGTGTGTGCCAAGACCCGGTGTCACAAGTGTATGAGTATTAATAGATTATACAAAACTTTAGCCTCTGTCTGAAATGAAAATAGACAGAAATAAATGTAAAGGAGAAAATCTAGATGCTACGGAATGACTCAGGAATGCAGCTCACCACTAGGCCTCGGGATATCTGGAATGCGCGTCGATAATACCGCATGATGCACCTGCCTCAAATCATGCACGATTATTGTAACGACCCGGCCGGTCGTTTTGAGTGTTACAACCCCGTTCCCCCATTTACTGCTCTATTTATGCTTTGTAGTTGTTGTATGACTTGCCGGGGTAATTGGTTTGGGTCCGGAAGGATTTCGAAGTGAAATGAGACACTTAGTCTCTTAATTGAAAACTTAAGTTGAAAAGTTGACCGGATGTTGACGTATGTGTAAACGACCTCGGATTTCAATTTTGATGATTGCAATAGCTCCGTATGGTAATTTTAAATTTAGGAGCGTGTCCAGAAAATTATTTGGAGGCCCATAGTGGAATTAGACTTGAAATGACGAAAGTTAAATTTTTGGAAAGTTTGATCGGGGAGTTGACTTTTCGATATCGGGGCTGGAATCCGATTCTGGAAATTGGAATAGCTTCGTTATATCATTTATGACTTGTATGCAAAATTTGAAGTCATTCCGGATTGATTTGATGTGTTTCGGCACAAGATATCGAATTTAAAATTTCAAAGTTCATAGATTTTGATTTGAGGTGCGATTCATCGTTGTGATGTTGTTAAGTGTGATTTGAAGCCTCGAGTAAGTCCGTATTATGTTATGGGATATGTTGGTATGTTCGGACGGGGTTTTGAGGGCTTTGGGTGAGTTTTGAACGAGGTCCGGATCATTTTCACTTCATGTTGCATTATTGAAGATTTCTGGTTCTGGTGTCACCGCACCTGCAGAGTGTTGGGCGCAGGTGCGGCGCCGCAAAAGCGGCAGTTTAATCGTAGAAGCGTGAAGGGAGCTGGGCGTGAGGATCGCAGATGCAGGTGCGTGGGCGCACGTGCGCAACCGCAGATGCAGTTCACGTGCACAGAAGCGAGCATCGCAGATGCGACCGTAGCCATCGCAGAAGCGGCCTGGCTCGCAAATGCGTGCCTTTTTCGGAAAAAGCGAGGGTCACAGATGCGACCTCTTGTCCGCAGATGGGGAATAACTGGACAGAACCCTTTATGTTCAAGGGTTCATTATTTTCACCCATTTTCGGATTTTGGAGCTCGGTTTGGGCGATTGTGGAGAGGAAATTTTCCACATAACTTGGGTAAGTCTTATTGACTC
Source organism: Nicotiana otophora (assembly GCA_000715115.1). Classification (NCBI taxonomy): domain Eukaryota; kingdom Viridiplantae; phylum Streptophyta; class Magnoliopsida; order Solanales; family Solanaceae; genus Nicotiana; species Nicotiana otophora. Next base: position 10,871 of record AWOL01S0105126.1, on the reverse strand, counting down.
CCTTGTGATTATATTTTATGAATTAATCTTCAATTTTAGTGTTAGATTATTGATTTTGCAAGAGAAATCGGAGGAATTTTCTACAATTTCATAAAATGAATTTTCGAGATTTGAACATCTATTCAAAGTCGGAATTGAGTGAAATTAGTATGGTTGAACTTGTAATTATATGAGATGTTGGTTTTTGTGATTTTCGTCGGATTTCAAGACGTGGGCCCCACAGGCGATATTTGGAGTGTAATTTTGGGTTGTTGTGGAAAAATTAGTATTTTGATATGCAATTAATTCCTATCAATTGTGTGGACTGAATGAAATTAATTGTGACTAGATTCGAGCCGTTCAGAGGTTGATACGTGCAAAATAGAATTTCTGGAGCATTGTTTAGCTTGCTCGGCATTGTATTCGTCTTGTTCGAGGTAAGTAACTCTTCTAATCTTGGAGCTGAGGGTATGAACTCTGAATATACGTATTATGTAAATTGTTTGGAGGTAACACACATGCTAGGTGATGGGCGTGCACCATAGAAATTGTGACGTAATTGGTTCTGTGGAATTTTGTAGTCAAATAATCTTGGCATTTTCTATGTAGTTTTATGTGTTAAAGAAATTGAGCTGAGAATCATATTAAAAATTATGCTGAGGCTATGTGCCAGTATTATTGAGACCCACAGAGGTCATATTGCTGTTGAATTATTTGTTTAAACTGAAATTTCATACTCAGTCATATTCCTTTTATTGCATATCATATCATATCTCAGTCTCTATTGTTATTTATTGATACATCATATCATCATTTTTGGGCTAGTTTCATGACATTATGTGCCCGCGAGAGAGAGACTGGAGAGATTGATGACCGAGTGGGGCCAAAGGTCTGATTATGAGTGACATTATGAGATCCGGCTGCACGCCGCAGCGGTTATACTGATTTATGATAGTGCTTGGGCTGAAGGAGCCCCTCTGGAGTCTGCACACATCCCCAGTGAGCACGGTTGATATTATTGAGGGATGGATCTTCCCTGGACATGGATCTTTTCCGAAGCATTAGATATCTGGAGATGGATTTTCTCCACGGGCTGGATTGGCCATACTCGGTACTGAGTGACTGATGATCAGTTGATGTGTATATTCCAGGATGGATCTTCCCTGGGCCGGATTGGCCATATACTGAGTGATTGAGCATGATGAGTAGAATGTGTGAGACAGTGAGATTGAGTACTCTGAGAGTGTGAGTGCATGAGTTCATCTATGAGATACATTGCATTGACATGCACACATGACATACCGACATAGAGATGTATTTTTCTCATGCTGTACGATATCACGTCATTTCACACATATTGGCATATGGGCATAGTGATGCATTTGCTTTACACTGGCTATCTGAAAAGAAAATGAGACATCTTAATTATCATTGAAAGGATTTTTGGGAAAATTACTGTTTACAAACTTATTCATATTTTTGGCAACTTCGGTAAACGATTTGGGTTTTCACTGATGTACTTGAAAGGCAGAACTATTTTCAGAAATCATGATTTTAGCTGAGCATTTTATCTCTGAGTTACTTTTTCTATTACTTGTTTTATGTTGTTATGAACTACTGTTGGTTATGGGAGTTGAACTCTGACCTTGGTACAAGCTCGTCACTACTTTCAACCTAAGTTTAGATTTGTTACTTATTGAGTACATGGGGTTGGTTGTACTCATATCATACTTCTGCACCTTGCGTGCAGATATTGGATGTTGATGTTGATGTGCTCGACGAGAGCTGTAATTGAAGACGTACATGCGTTCAGGTTGTAGCTGCCTCTTGTTCAAGGTAGCCTTATATTTATAAAAATCAGTTCATATACATTTCGAACATATGATGTATTTATTTCATACCAGCTTTGTAAATTCTAATCTTAGAAGCTCATGATGTGTACTACCAGTTCTTGGGAAAATGTATTAGTTTCATATATTTTCTTTTAATTAATTGCCTTATTAGTTTCATTGGAATTGGATAGTTGATAATTGGCTTACCTAGCGGGTTGGGTTAGGTGCCATCACGACTAGTTGAATTTTGGGTCGTGAAAATTAGTGCATAAGTGTAGCATGAGTATATAAACAACATTTACCCAGTAAGTATCAAGTCTAACCTCAAAGAAGTAGTGACAAGGAGCCGGCTTCGACACTTATTATGGGCTAAAATTATGAATACAGAAATTCTAAACAAACATGAGTTATGTAAATGATAGCAATAATTCCTTGACAAGCAGGAGCAAATAAATCTTTCACAAAGTAATAGTTTCCAAATAAGTTTCCGTCATTTATAAGGGGTAACCCCGTAAGCCACAAAATAATGTCAAGTATGATTAGACTCCGAGTTATGTCGAGGTCGTACGGCCTGATCTAGAATAACTTGTACACTGCTGAGGGACGTGCGGCACGATCCATAGATGCATCTATCTACTGCCGAGGCATTCGGCCCACTGGACAAGAAGAGAGGATACTTTATAATCATTTAACTTGATGTTATAACATGGTTAGTACACAATACAATAAAATTTTCATTAACGGTCAAGTAATCCACTAAAAATTCAAGTAAGTGAAATTCGGTCTTTTACAATTCCTCTAACAAGTTCTAATATAATTTTGGGCACTTAAATTAACAAGTAGGGAGCAAACATTTCAAGTAATCTATGATTTGGGTACTAAGCTACCCGGACATTAGCATGAATAGTAGCTACGCACGGACTCTCGTCACCTCGTGCGTACGTAGCCCCCACAATTAGAAGCAAATATTAAATTAAATCATCTATGGGGTAAATTCCCTCTTACAAGCTTAGACAAGAGACTTACATCATCTTAAGGCTCACTTTCCGGTCACAAATTCGCTCTAAAGCCCCAACTCAGTGCCGAACAATCCAAAACTAATCAAATGTTATATAAATTAATCAATACATGCTCAAAAGTTCATATTGTAACTATTAGAGTGATTACCCAACCCCAATTGAAAGATTCCTAAAATTTACCCCCGGAACCACGTGCCCGGATTCCAAAAGTTTTCGAAGATAAATGTTACTCATAACCTCACGAACTCAAATACATAATTTTCACTCAAATCCGTAATCATTTTCGTGGTTAAATCTCTTTTTTTATCTAAACCTAGATTTTTCATCTAAACCCATAATTTTCACAAATTTACATGTTAAAATCTACCCATAATCCATGTATTAAACTCACATTGGGTAGAAATTACTTACCTTCAAAAGCTAGGTTGAAGTCCCCCTCTTTAAAGCTCCAAAATCGCACAAGAGTGTAATAATTGAACTCAAAAATGGCCTAAGTCCCGATTTAAAACAACACTGCCTAGCTGCCCCCTTCTTCGTGAATGCGGAAAGGGCATCGCGTTCGCGAAGGCAAAGCTCCCCAGGCCCAGAAGAATACCCATCGTGAACGCGGCAGGGACCTCGCGAACACGGAGGCTTGCTTGGCCTACCCTACGCGAATGCGTTGGCTCCTTCGCGAACGCGAAGGGTAATGGGTACAGACCCTCCCAAGCCCCTTTCTTCTACGCGAACGCTTTATGGCCTTCGCGAACGCATAGGCCTTAGATCTCAAAGCTCCATGAATGTGACCTCCTGATCGTGAACGTGAAGAACAAATCGCCCCACTGCCTAAATCCTTCATCGCAAACACGAGTGCCCTTCCGCGTTCGCAAAGAAGGAAACCAGAACTAGAAAATCTGGTTTCTCCAACTTAGCTCCGGATGGTCCGAAACACACCCGAGCCCCTTGGGACACAGTCCAAATGCACCAACAAATCTATAAACATAATACGGACCTGCTCGAACTCTCAAAACGCGAAAAACAACAACAAAACTAAGAATTGCACCCCATAACCAAATTAAGTCAAGTTTTGAACTTGGAGTTTCCAAATCGCTCCGAACGCACTGAATCGTACCTAGACTACTCGGAATGACACAAAAATTTGTGTGCAAGTCTTAAACCACCATACACAACTCTTTCCAGGCTCAAAATCCCAAACTGACCTCGGTAACACCAAAACCTACTCCAAACCAAATTTAAAGAACTCTGAATCCTTCAATGAGCCAAGTTTCACTATTAAGCGCCGAAACGCTCCCGGGTCATTCAAAACCCGATACAGACCTACGCCCAAGTCTAAAATAATTATACAAATCTATTGGAACCATCAAATCCCGATTCCGAGGCCGTTAGCTCAAAACGTTGACTCAAGCCAAATTTAGTCTTTTAAATCAATATTAAGGAACCAAGTATTCTGATTTCAACCCGAACCCTTGCAAATCCCGAGCTAACCATCCCTGCAAGTCATAAAATAGTAAGGCACATACAGAGAGTCTTATTTAGGGGAACATGGATCTAGAAAGCAAAACGACCGGTCAGGTCGTTACACATGTTATTCATTCTTCTTTTTCCTTGATCATATGTATTCCTCTTCTACAAGGAAAAAGATAGGACACATCACAACTTAGAGTAAAACATTAAACATTTATTTCCCAAAAAATTAGAAAATTCTATTGAAATTTAGACTGTTAATGATGTTATTCTTGAAATGTTTTGGTTGATCATGTTGTTGATTGTCGCCTTCAGATTCGATCCCTTGTGAATATACTCCACCACCCATGATTGATTCCAAAGTACTAGCTTCAAGACCCTAGAACCCCAAACAAAGACAAGAGAAGGAAAAAAGGAAACATATTAAGGGAAAGACATTTATCTTCTCAATGATACACAAACCAATCCATGTTTGGGAAAAAAAATCAGCAATCAGAAAATAAAGAGATGAGACTTAAGAAAAACTAAAACCAAACATTAGAAAAGAATTATGCTAGCAAATAGAAAGACTGTAGACTCGACCGATTGTTTTGAGATCTAGCGTGTTGTTAAGTAATTAGAGGCCTTGCATATCTTCACTTCAGTTATTATGACTTGTATGTGTGGTCGGAATTGAATTTTGAGAAGTTCAGAGTTTATTTGGAAAGGAAATTCTAATTTCGAAAGCTTTAAGTTGGAAGAATTGACTAAGGTTTGACTTTTAAATAAACGACCTCGGAATCGGGATTTGAAGGTTCCAATAGGTTCATATGATGATTTTGGACTTGGGCGTATGTTCGGGTTGAGTACCGGGTGGTCGGGAGCATTTCAGCGCCTATTAAGGAAGGTTGGAATTTTGGAAGATTAAGAAATTCTTAAGTTTGATTTGAAATGAATTTTGGTGTTATCGATGTACGTTCGAAGTTCCGAGCCTTGGAATAGGTTCGTATCATGATTTGTGACTTGCAGTGGCCGCAAGTGCGAGTCCATTTCTGCATCTGCGAAGGCGCAGTGCGACATCGTTGAGCACAGAAGCGGATTTGCTGGGGAAGACTGGGACCACAGATGCAGTCGAGTTTCGCAAAAGCCGAACCGCACCTGCGCATGAGGAGCTGCAGAAGTGAGGACGCAGAAGCGCTAGAGGAGCCGTAGATGTGGTAGGCGGCCTAGCCTGGGTTATCGCATGTGCGAGATTGAAGCCGCAGAAGCGACTTGGTGACTACAAGTGCGAAAGGTCGCCGGGCAGTGAGTTTTTTATAAAATCGTGATTTGGCCCATTTTATTCCATTTTCACTTGGTTCGGGCGATTTTAGAGATTTTCAAGGGGAGATTTTCATCAAGCAACACAAGTTTTGGATCGACGGGCTTTGGTTCGAGATGTTAGAGAGGCTTTAGAGCCGGTTATGGAACTTCGGAGTGAGGTAAGTCTCCTGTATAACCTTGTGAGGGGAAAACTACCCCTAGGTGATACTCACTATTATGTGCAATTAGTTGTGGGTGCTACGTACGCACGAGGTGACGAGAGTCCGTACTTTGCTAAAGCATGTTTATGTTTGGGTATACTTAGGACTTTATCATGTATAATTGAATTATTTGAACTCATTCTACTTGCTTAATTAATTAAAGTTATAACTAAATTTGATTTAGAAATACATATATATATAATGGCCCCTTCCTTAGCACTTTGAGTTGTGGGCGAATTATTGGAGAAACGGTAAAGATTCATCGTGTACCCATGTACAATATTGTAAATACGTGTCTTGTAATTCGGTAACTTCCTTCCTTTTCTCATGGAGCGGGCCGAACGCCTCGTCAGTATATAGATGCATCTATGGTTTGTGCCGCTCGACCCTCGACAATGCACATATTATTCTGGATCGGGCCAAATGACCTCGGCATAATCGTGCTTTATATCGCTAGTAGTACGAATATTCACGAGCTAATCTCTCCACTGATGCCCGGTATTTACATGGTATTATTTGATAATGACATTTGATATTTTTCTGAGATGTTAAGGTAGAAAATAAGATTTAGAAATTATTGCTTTAAAAGAAGTAATTAGAAGATTATGTAACTTATAGATTTACCCCATCATTGCCGTATGCTTCATATATGCTTATGTTTTATTACATTATTTTATTGAACCTTTAGTAAGTGTCGATGTCGACCCCTCATCACTACTTATCCGGGGTTAGGCTAGATACTTACTGGGTATGCATTGATTTACGTACTCATGCTGCACTTCTACACTAAATGTGCAGGATCTGACAGGTTTATTTGATGATCACCTTGGCGCGTAGGCATACCTGTTGAGGAGACTTTACGTGAGCTGTATTCCAGGTTATGCATAGCAGTCCACCGAGTCTTCATTGTACTGTTTATTTTATTTTGTCTTACTACATTCGGGACATAGGTATTATTATTGTACTCCTTACAAAATGCTCATGCACTTGTGACACCGGGTTTTGGGGGTTCCTACTGGTTGTACGCTATTGTAATTAACGTTGGCTTGCCTGATGGCGGCATTAGGATCCATCACGACCTATAGTGGTTCTTGGGTTGTGACAGCTTGGTATCAGAGCGTTAGGTTCACTTACGTTTCATGAGTCATGAGTAAGTCTAGTAGAGTCTTGCGGATCGGTACAAAGACGTCTGTACTTATCTTCGAGAGGCTACATGGTTTATAGGAGCACTTTCCTTCTTCATTTCTTCATTGTGCAGTTTGATTCCATTGAGGATTATGCCTTTATGTCCTTCATACTCAATCTTATTCTACGTGAAACACTTGTTATCAAATGGGCATTGAGTTGTTGTGGTAGTATTGCAGACGTAGTGCGGGATGTTATACCCTGCGTGTTCGGGCAGGCTATTGTCGTCGCCTTGCGGAAGGATGTTCTGTCATTTCAGCTCATCAACTGTATTTGTGATGGTTTTGAGGCCATGCACAGATTGCTATAATGTTCACGCATTATTATCGCACGATGTTGGTGTAATGGTAGGGTGCTCGTTTATGTGTTGAGGAAGTGAATGACTGTAAGGGAGAATTTCTCAGTACATGATTTAGGAATTTGGCATTTGATTCCAACGGAGGAAAGGCAATCAGACTATAGATGTCCAGGTTTTTGGTTGATGAAGTAACGAGATTTGATATTTTGAGCATGGTGGAATTCTCATTTGTGATGTGGTGTCAATGTGCTTGTTTGAACGCATTAAGGTTCGTCGGTGTTATAATCTTCTTCGATTTGCCTTTGGGGCAGAGTGTGGTGGAATAGTGCCTAAGAAGCGGTTGTCAAAGATAGCGGTGTGTAGCGGTTCCAGGATCATATTGGTGTTTCTAATGTTGATGGCTCGATAAAGATGATTTCCAGGAGGTTTAGAGATGGTAACGATTATCAGTTCAGGTGCTACAAGTATGGATTGATTTGAGGCAACATTTGGGCAGCGAAGTATGAGGGAAGGACGTAGCAGGATTTGTCTCGCGGTGCGAAGATTTGATTATCGTTTTAGATTCAACATGACTTGAGTTCGGAAGGTATTGTTAAACTTTCAATTGATGTCAATAGGGAAGGAGTAGACTTATACAACTGGTGGGCGAGCATGGGCTCAAGAGAATTTACTGATTATGTGGTAGCTGTATCCAGTGCAACGTCGTTGGAAGATGTCGGTAAGGAGTTCCACATGTGGGTTATCTCCTGTGAGCAGGTTAGCGATTGCGTGATGTTGATGAAGCTTCTGTGAAGAATACTACATGCTACGCAGTAAGAGGTCGAATATGTGATGGTGACTGGTGATTCATAATGTTCATGAAAGGCTTAACAAAGGACTTCAAGAAGTTTGGTGGGTTAACGGTGCGAGATCATGGTAATTGATAAGGAGGAATCATTGTGGGCTCTACATTATGTGGTGGTAGCTTAAAGCTAAGTGAGGGAGCCCACCATCTCCAATTGGATCGCGTGATTGTCTGCTTGTGCAGTTTCTGGTTATTGATGTATTGGTGGATTATTTATGACTAAGGAAAGGAAACATCAGGGGTAACTCAGAAAAGAACTTGATGAATGTGTACTATACCTCGCCTTATAGATTGAGGTGCAGGTTTTAGGAAGACCCAAAGTTGATGCTTCTTGTAGATGAAATGTACGAGGAAAAGAATTCAGCCGGTTGTTTCTTTGAGAGGGTGTTCATGCGCTAGCAGGGCGTTGGATTTTGATTATGTTCGTTATCAGGTCAGAGTGGGTGACTCTCGACAATGGTTCTAGTGGGTTCAAGAATTAAAGTGCAGTATTGGAGTAAATGAAGAAATAACTTCAGATTCACGGAAGGTCTTGGAGAATGGATGCACCAGTTGGAGATGCTATTGTGCGCATAAGGAGAGTATGGGATGGTTCATGAGTATTGAGACGGTGTGGTCTCATGATTTTCATTACTCGAGATCAGTGCAGATTGGTTTTGTTACATTTTTGAATAGAGTTATTATTATTTATAAGGCAAGTCCAGAGTAAATTGAAAGAAGTTGGGTCGGTTAGTAGTGGTTTAATCAACATGATTATGGCAATGATTAGTTCCTTCAGCATGTGAAGTTATACATGTGGTTTGTAGTTGTACGCATGGTCTTGACAGCCACCACAACTTGATTGATTTGGGAGGTATTTCATTCAAATGGCCTGGTGGTGTAAATGGATTCCAGAAGGGTCATGACGGTTTAGATCACGACTTGAGGTTTGTGTTTTCTGCGGTTTGGGAATTCAGTTGCGAGTTGCATTGGTTTTTCTGAAATGAGTTAAGTGAAAGGGTTCTAGACAACAGAGTGTTTATTCTATTGGTAATTCAGGGGTTATGATGAATTCTTGTATTCTCACATAGAGGCATGGTAGGTGCAGTAAGCGGCATGGAAATTGAAAGTTGAGGATCAAGGCTACGGTTCGGTGTTGATAAGAATGTCACGAGCTTGGATGAGCAGGAAAGAATTCAGATGCTTAGAGTGAGCTGGCGTTATCTTAGTGTGGCCTGAGAATGATGTTCTGTGGAAGAGGCGTTATGTATTGATTTGCGGATTGTGATATGCCTTACCGAATTAGTACGGTTGGTGGTATGGATGTGCGGACTTTGTTACCTGAGCGGAAGGTTGTGGGAGCGTACCCCACGAAGAGATTTATATAAGTGTGTCATGTTAATCACTTGATTGTTAAAGATTAAAACCATGTATGGAGGTTATGGTAATATCGCAAATGCGAGAGTTTATGCCTGAGAGGTGTCCTATTCCTTGGGCTATGGACCGCGTGAGGTTTTTTTGGATTTGACAATTGTTCTTATGTATCATGAATAGGGACATTGTGGATCTTGGTAAGGTTATTGGCCCAATATGGAATGATCAGAATCGATGAGAGGTCCGCTGGTGGGTCTAGTGTGAGTGTGTGCTCTACGTCCGGTCGGATATGTTCATTCGTCATAACATTGTTTACGGAGGAGTCATTGGGCATGGGATGTTAATCCCGTCGTCATCCATTTTATGTAAAATTTTATTGTGCCGTGTGGCTTGTAAGGTGGCTTGATTATTTGCACACATGTTGAAGTGTCGTGTAGCTTATGGTGTTATGTGAGCAAGTATCCCTCGAGATGCAAGTCATCATTGCACCTTAGTTGGCTTGGGTTTCATGGCGTATGGCGCTATCCGTCTCCCCAGGATTGGTATTATGCACTTGGCGTGCTTGTGGTCGATATTTGGGCATTTCGTAAGTATGAGCGTTACAGCTTAATATGTGTGTTTTACCGTCTCCCCATCTTTATCATATTGCTATAAACTGTTGTTGGTTATCTGAGTTGGACCTAGACCCTTGTCCCACCTCGTCACTACTTTTAACTGAAGGTTAGGTTTGTTACTTATTGAGTACATGTGGTCGGTTGTACTCGTACTACACTTTTGAACCCTGCGTGCAGATGCTGGATGTTGATGTTGCTGTGATCGATGGGAGATGGATTTGAAGACGCACCTGCGGTCCGATTGTAGCTTCCTCTTGTTCATGGTAGCCTTGGATTTATNCATGTTAATCACTTGATTGTTAAAGATTAAAACCATGTATGGAGGTTATGGTAATATCGCAAATGCGAGAGTTTATGCCTGAGAGGTGTCCTATTCCTTGGGCTATGGACCGCGTGAGGTTTATTTGGATTTGACAATTGTTCTTATGTATCATGAATAGGGACATTGTGGATCTTGGTAAGGTTATTGGTCCAGTATGGAATGATCAGAATCGATGTGAGGTCCGCTGGTGGGTCTAGTGTGAGTGTGTGCTCTACGTCCGGTCGGATATGTTCATTCGTCATAACATTGCTTACGGAGGATTCATTGGGCATGGGATGTTAATCCCGTCGTCATCCATTTCATGTAAATCTTTATTGTGCCGCGTGGCTTGTAAGGTGGCTTGATTATTTGCACACGTGTTGAAGTGTCGTGTAGCTTATGGTGTTATGTGAGCAGGTATCCCTCGAGATGCAAGTCATCATTGCACCTTAGTTGGCTTGGGTTTCATGGCGTATGGCG
>AWOL01S0105123.1:0-13013 GCA_000715115.1 Nicotiana otophora | reverse complement strand
ATTTCTTAATAAATAGAATTTAATTACTTGGAAACTTATTAAGAAGAGAAATAACATAGATTAGTTCACCTTTGGCCTACCTAGCGGCGACGTTGGGTGCCATCACGGCCTACAGAGGAAATTGGGTCGTGACAACATGGTATTAGAGCACTAGGTTCACGTAGGTCTCACAAGTTATGAGCAGGCCTAGTAGAGTCTTGCGGATCGGTGTGGAGACGCCCGTACTTATTTTTGANGCAAAACATTGAAAGTTGGCGCATTGAAGGTTTAAAGTTCTTTAAATGTGGTTTGGAGTAGGTTTTGGTGTTATCAAGGTCCATATGGGATTCTGAGTCTATGAATAGTTTTGTATGGTGATTTAAGACTCGCACATAAAATTTGGTATCATTTCGAATAGTTTATGTTTGATTCGGCGCGTTCGGAGCAAGTTGGGAGAACTTGAAGTTCATAAGTTGATTCAATTTGATTTGGGCTGTGATTCTTAGTTTTGTTGTTGTTTTCTGCGTTCCGAGGGTACGAGCATGTCCGTCTCATGATAATAAACTTGTTGGTATGTTTGGACAAGGCCTCGGGGGCCTCAGATGTCATTCGGGCAATTCGCGGAAATCGTTTGGCCTTGGATAAACAGCTGAAGCATCAAGCTTCTGGTGTAATCACACATGCGGAGGGCCAACCATAGGTACAAGCTTACAAAAGCGATCCAACAGCCGCAGAAGCAGCCCAAAAATCGCAGATACGGGACATGGTGCGCACTTGTGAACGCGCAAGTGCGATGGATGCAACTGTAGAAGCACGTCGGTATTACTGTGTACATGTTGTTTATGTAATCACGCTACACTTCTGCACTAACAGTTCACGATCTGAGGCAGGTACATCTGGCAGTCATACCGGCGCGCACCCCCAATACCTTGAGGCCTAGTGGTGAGCTGCTTTCCGAGCCGTTCCGCAGCACCTAGAGTCTCTCTTTTGCACTTAATTTTCTGTCTACTTTTATTTTAGACAGTAGTTAGAGTTTTGTATATTCTACTAGTTGCTCATACACTTGTGACACCTGGTCTTGGCACACACACTAGTAGACTTTATGGTTTTGGAGTACTTATATCACTATGATTGTCATTCAGTTTTTTTCATTTTATTTATTAAATTTTCTACTTCTAAATTTCTTAATAAATAGAATTTAATTACTTGGAAACTTATTAAGAAGAGAAATAACATAGATTAGTTCACCTTTGGCCTACCTAGCGGCGATGTTGGGTGCCATCACGGCCTACAGAGGAAATTGGGTCGTGACAACATGGTATTAGAGCACTAGGTTCACGTAGGTCTCACAAGTTATGAGCAGGCCTAGTAGAGTCTTGCGGATCGGTGTGGAGACGCCCGTACTTATTTTTGACAGGCTAAAGGGTGTTAGTAAATTACTCTTTTCTGCATCTCATATTGTGCAATTGATGTTGTGCTAAGTATGTTTTTCTTATTCTCTCACAGTTGGTGAGAACGCACGCGGTAAATATACCTGATCATAGAGGACATGCTCCCCCTGTTTCTAGAAGCCGAGGGAGGGCTCCAGCTCATGGTAGAGGACAAGAGCGTCCTAGAGTTATTCCACTCATGCCACTAGTGGATCCAATAGAGGATCCTATTATTGAGGAGCAGGACGAGGTGCCTGCAACATAGCCAGCCCTGGTGGATTTTATGTCTGCACCGGGATTTTAGGAGGTCATGGGCCATATAATGTGGTTCATGGATTCTATGACTCAGGCTAGTTTATGTCCAGCGGACCCAGCCATATCTCAGGCGGGAAGGGGAGCACAGTCCCCTACCGCTCAGGATCTAGGGCATGCAACTAGCGTATATCAGACCCCGGGAGCACTGCCCGTGGGCAGAGCTCAGCCAGTTGCAGTAGCTATACCTGAGCCCAGACCAGCTGCGACCGATGATCCGCAGAAGCTATAGGACAGATGGGCCATGCTTCATCCTCTTATCTTTGGGGGTGAACGACATGAAGACTCCAAAGATTTTATTGATCGGTGTAGGGACAGAATGCACAACATTAGAATTTTGGAGTCCCACGGGGTGGACTTTACCAACTTTCAGCTGGAGAGCAGGGCCCGTAGATGGTTGCAGCCCTATCTTCTTAGCAGACCAGCAGGTTCTCTTCCCATGACTTGGGATCAGTTCACATGCCTCTTCTTGGACAGATATATTCCACCCTCTCAGAGGGAAGAGTTACAGTTTCAGTTCGAGCAGCTTTAACAGGGCTAAATATTGGTAACCGGCTATGAGGCAAGATTCTTTGAGTTATCTCGCCATGCACTTATGATACTTCCTACCGACGTAGAGAGAGTGCGGAGGTTTGTTGTAGGTTCGCACTCTGGTATTCATGTCACCATGTCTCGAGAGGTAGAGATGGGGACATCTTGTGGGCTAGTTGTGGAGATAGCTCAGAGGATTGAGGGTGTCTATCAACGGAGACGAGATCAGTCAACGAGGGATAGCGGTTTCAATATTCTGGAGAGTTCAATGGTTCCCCGACTGGGGGTAGAGGTTTGTTTGTGAGAGTCAGTCTAGCAGGCCCACATATCCAGCACCGCCACCTCCTCGGGGTGCTCTAGTGCAACCTTATTTCTACGCCTTGCCAGAGAGTTCCTACCGCCCACAATCTATTCAGGGTTCCTCTAGTGGATATTTAGCCCATCAGGGTCAGACTTCAAGTCAGCAATCCACCGTACCAAGAGGTTGTTTCGAGTGCGGGGATCATAGTCATGTGTGGAGGTTCTGCCCCAAGCTTCGGGGCAAGGCAGTGCAACAGGGTCAACAATATATGATTACACCACCAGCTGCCCACCAGCCGTCCGGTTGCCTAGAGGCGGCGGGCAGGTGGGTAGGGGCCGTCCTAGAGGTGGAGGCCAGACAGGTGGTACTCCAGCCAAATTCTATGCCTTTCCAACCAGACTAGATGTAGTAGCCTCAAATGCCGTGATCGCATGTATTACTTCTGTCTGAGGTAGGGATACTCCGGTACTATTTGATCCAAGGTCTACATATTCATGTGCTTCATCTCTGCTTGCTCATTTCATAGGAGTTCCTCATGAGTCCTTGGGTACTCCTATTTATGTGTCTACTCTATTGGGTGATTCTGTTATTGTGGATCGGGTCTATCGGTTATGTATTGTGACTTTCTATGTTTATGAGACTAGAGCAGATATTCTGTTGCTTGATATGACCGACTTTGAGGTCATTCTGGGCATGGATTGGTTGTCCCCATAGCCACCATCCTTAATTGCCATGCCAAGGCTGTTACCTTGGTGATGCCAGAGTTTCCTTGTCTGTCAGTGCATCTAGTCGGGTTATCTCCTTTCTGAAGGCTCGACACATGGTCGAGAAGGGTTGTTTGGCTTATCTAGCTTTGTTCGGGATACTACCATAGAGATTCCGATGATTGATTCTGTGCCCGTGGACCGGGAGTTCTCCGATATGTTTCCTTCTGATATTCCAGGCATGTCACCAGATCGTGATATAGATTTTTGTATTGATTTGGCTCCAGGTACCCAGCCTATATCTATCCCACTGTACCGCATGGCTCCAAAAGAGTTGAAGGAACAACTTGAGGAGTTTCTAGTAAAGGGGTTCGTCAGACCGAGTGTGTCGCCTTGGGGTGCGCCAGTGTTTTTTTGTGAAGAAAAAAGATAGGACAATGTGGATGTGCTTTGATTACCACCAATTGAGAAAAGTTACCATTAAGAACAAGTACCCGTTACCACGTATTGATGATTTGTGTGACCATTTGCAGGGTGTCAGGGTGTTCTCTAAGATTGACATGAGATCTGGGTACCATTAGTTGAAGATTCGGGATTCGGATGTTCCCAAGATGGCATTCCGGACTAGATATGGCCATTATGAGTTTCTAGTGATGTCCTTCGGTTTGACTAATGCCCCAACGACATTTATGGATTTGATGAAACGGGTGTTCAGGCCATATATTGATTCATTTGTCATTGTATTCATTAATGAAATTTCGATCTACTCACGTAGCATGGAGGAGCACGAACATCATGTGAGAGTAGTGCTTCAGTTGTGAGAACAGAAGTTATATGCTAAGTTCTCCAAGTGTGAGTTTTGGTTGGATTCCGTAGCATTTTTTGGGCATGTTGTATCAGGCGAGGGTATTAAGGTAGATCCCAGGAAGATCGAGGCAATTCAGAGTTGGCCTCGTCCTACCACGACGACTATGATCAGGAGCTTCTTGGGGTTAGCAGGTTATTATCGTCGGTTTGTGGAGGGCTTCTCATCTATTGCAGCACCTCTGACTAGATTTACCTAGAAGAGAGCTTCGTTCTGATGGTCCGATGATTGTCAGGTGAGCTTTCCGAAGCTCAAGACTGCCTTGACTTCAGCACTGGTGTTAGTGATGCCTTCCGGTTCAGGGATATATACTATGTTTTGTGACGCTTCAGGCGTTGTCCTGGGTTATGTATTGATGCAGGAGGAGCGAGTTATTGCATGTGCTTTACGTCAGCTAAACCCCCACGAGAAGAATTACCCCGTATATGATTTGGAGTTGGTCGCGATTGTCCAGGCTTTTAAGATCTGGAGGCATTATCTTTATAGGGTGCCCTGCGAGGTTTACACCGATCATCGCATCTTGCAACATTTGTTCAAGTAGAGGGATCTCAATTTGAGGCACCGCAGGTGGCTTGAGTTACTAAAAGATTACTATATTACCATCCTTTATCATCCGGGCAAGGCAAATGTAGTTGCGCATGCCTTGAGCAGAAAGGCATGGAGTATGGGTAGTTTGACATTCATTTCTGCAGAGGAGAGGCCACTAGCTTTGGACATTCAGTCCTTGGCTAATAGACTTGTAAGGTTGGATATTTTAGAGCCCAGTCGAGTTCTTGCATGTGTCGTCTCCCAGTCTTCACTATTCGAGCAGATCAAGGCTCGTCATATTGATGATTCGCACTTGTCGGTTCTCAGAGAGACGGTACTACATGGTGGTTCCAAGGAGGTTACTATCGGAAAAGATGGTGTTCTGCGACTCCAGGGTCGTCTATGTGTCCCTATAGTCAATGGATTAAGGGAAAATATTCTATAAGAGGTACACAGTTCTTGGTATTCTATTCATCCAGGTGCGACGAAGATGTATCACGACCTGAGGCAGCATTATTGGTAGCGGCGGATGACGAAGGACATAGTTGAATATGTAGAGAGGTGCCTTAATTTCCAACAGGCTAAGCACGAGCATCAGAGAATAGGTGGCCTACTCCAGCAGATGGTTATACGTGAGTGGAAATGGGAGCGCGTTACTATAGATTTTGTAGTTGGGTTGCCGCGGACCTTGGCGAAGTTTCATGCAGTTTGGGTTATTATCGACAGGTTGACCAAGTCGGCACACTTCATTCCGGTAGTGACCATGTAATCTTCAGAGAGATTGGCCCAGATTTACATTCAGGAGATTTACATTTATGAGTCTCCATTATATCAAATAGAGGCCCTCAATTTGCTTCGCATTTCTGAAGGGCAGTACAGAGTGAGTTGGGGACCCGGGTAGAGCTCAGCACAACCTTTCATTCGTAGATCGATGGCCAGTTGGAGCGGACAGTTCAGCTCTTGGAGGATATTCTCAAAGCATGTGTGATTAACTTCGGAGGGCAGTGAGATCGATTCTTGCCTTTGGCCGAGTTTGCTTACAACAACAGTTATCAGTCCAGCACCGAGATGGCTCCATTTGAGGCTTTATATGGTCGGCGATGTCGTTCGCCCATTAGATGGTTTGAGCCTGGCGAGGCTAAGTTATATGGTACTGATTTAGTGAAGGATGCCTTGGAAAAGATAAAGTTAATTCAGGAGCGACTTCACACCACAAAGTCCAGACAGAAGCGTTACACAGATCAGAAGGCACGTGATTTATCATTTATGGTGGGCAAGAAAGTTCTCTTGAAAGTCTCGCCGATGAAGGGAGTCAAGAGGTTCGGGAAGAAGGGCAAGTAAAGCCCAAGGTTTATAGGCCCATTTGAGGTGTTGAGATGGGTTGGGGAGGTTGTTTATGAGGTTGCTTTGCCTCCCAGCCTATTGGGAGTTCATCCGATTTTCCACGTGTCCATGCTCCGGAGGTATCATGCCGATAGGTCGCATGTGTTAGACTACAACACAGTTCAGTTAGATAAGAGCCTAGGTTATGAGGAGGAGCCAGTTGACATTGTTGACAGACAGGATTGCCAGTTGAGGTCCAAGAAGATTTCTGCGATAAAGGTTCAGTTGAGGGGTCAACCAGACGAGGAGGCGACTTGAGAGATCGAGGAGGACATGCGGAGCAGATATCCATACCTATTCAGCACTTTAGGTATGCTTCTAGACTCGTTCGATGAGAAACTTTTATTTAAGAGATGGAGAATGTAACGACTCCACCGGTTATTTTTCTTTCTACATCCCTATTCCCTTAAATAAGACTCCCCGTATGTGATTTTACTATTTTATGACTTGCGGGGATGGTTAGTTCGGGATTTGGAAGGGTTCGGGTTGATATTGGAACACTTGATTCCTTAATATTGGCTTTAAAGGGGTAAGTTTGACTTGGGTTAATATTTATATTAAACGACCTCGACACCAGGATTTGATGGTCCCAGTAGGTTCGTATGATGAATTTGGACCTGGACGTATGTTCAGATCGGGCTTTGGCTGACCCGGGAGTGTTTCGGCGCAAAACGTTGAAAGTTGGCGAATTGAAGGTTTTAAAGTTCTTTAAATTTGGTTTGGACTAAGTTTTGGTGTTGTCAAGGTCTGTTTCAGATTCTGAGCCTAGGAATAGTTCTGTATGGTGATTTAAGGCTTGCACGCAAAATTTGGTGTCATTCCGAGTAGCTTAGGTATGATTCGGTGCATTCGGAGCAAGTTGGGAGAACTTGAAGTTCATAAGTTGATCCAATTTGGTTTGGGGTGTGATTTTTAGTTTTGGTGTTGTTTTCCGCACTCCGAGGGTTCGAGAAAGTCCGTCTCATGATTACAAACTTGTTGGTATGTTTGGACGGGGCCTCGGGGGCCCCGGATGCCATTTGGGTGATGCACAGAAGTCGTTTGGCCTTGGATGAACAGCTGAAGCATCAATCTTCTGGTGTAATCGCACCTACGGAGGGCCAACTGTAGGTGCGAGCTCGCAGAAGTGAGCCAACAGCCGCAGAAGCAGCTCAGTGTGGGCAGCCCAAAAAATGCAGATGCGGGACATGGTGCGCACCTACGAACGCGCATGTGCGATGGATGCAATCGCAGAAGCGGCCAAAGCCACAGGTGCGGCACGCGTGTCGTAGCAGCGGTCCCACAGAAGCTGGCATGTGGTCCACAGATGCAGAAGAGGTTGACTAAGGGAGAGCAACATCTGCGAGGCTTTTTCCGCAGAAGCGGAGCCGCATATGCGATCTTAGCGCCGCACAAGCGAAAGTCCTGGAGGCAGTGAGGTTCATTTAATACGGGACATAGGCCATTTTTAACTCATTTCTTTCACTTCTTGGGCGATTTTGGAGCTTCTTAGAGAGGGGTTTTCACCTAGCCATTGGAGGTAAGTGATTTCTATCCAATGTAAGTTAAATACATAGATTATGAGAAGATTTTAACATGTAAATGGTGGAAATTATGAGTTTAGATGAAAAATCTATATTTTGATAAAAATGGGATTTAACCACGAAAATGGTTATGGAATTGGGTAGAAATTATATATTTGAGTTCGTGAGGTTATGGGTGTTCTATGAAAATTTCCGGAATTCGGGCACGTGGGCCCGTGGGTAAAATTTTAGGAATCTTCCAATTGGGGTTGTGTAATCACTCTAATAGTTAGATATTGAACTTTTGAACATGTTTTGATTAATTTACAAAATATTTGACTAGTTTTGGATTGTTCGGCACCGAGTTGAGGCTTTAGAGTGAATTTGAGGCTCGAAAGCAAGCTTTGAGACAAGGTAAGTCTCTTACCTAACCTTGTAAGAGGGAATTTACCCAATATATAATTTAAATTACTATTGGCTTCTAATTGTGGGGGCTGCGTACGCAGAAGGTGACGAGAGTCCGTGCGTAGCTACGAATTATGCTTATGTCCGGGTAGTTTAGGACCCAGATTATGAAATACTTTTAATGTTTGCACCCTTTTGTTAATTAAAGTGCTTAATTATATTGGAACTTGATAGAGGAATTGTAAAAGACCGACTTCAACTTACTTGAGTTTTTGCGAGATACTTGACCGTTAATAGAAACTGTGCTTCTTTGTGTATTAGCCTTGTAATATCTTTTAAACCCAATATTATGAAGTATCCCCTCTTCTTGTGGGGCGGGCCGAATGCCTCGACAGTAGATAGATGCATCTATGGTTTGTGCCGCTCTACCCTCGGTAGTGTATACATTATTCTGGATCGGGTCGTACGACATCGGCATAATCGTGCGTGATAATACTCGGAGCTTAATTATATTTGATGTTATTTTACGGCCCGAGAGGTTAAAATATATATGTGACAGAAACTGACTTGTGATTTACCATTTGTGAAAAATTTATTTATTTCCTGCTTGTTATTGAGATACTATTATTATTCACATAAACCATGCTCATTTAGAATTTCTGTATTTTTATTGTTAGCCCGTAGTAAGTGTCGATGTCGATCCCTCGCCACTACTTCTTTGAGGTTAGACTAGATACTGTCACGACCCCAATTTTCCTTTGTATGATGTCGTAATGGAACCTAGTCTCTAAGCCTAGGTAAACCTAACAATTTGCGGAATAACTGAATATAAAACTGAGTTCAAATCTCAACACATGAAATATAAATAGAAACTACAATTCAAATAATTACAACTCCCAAAACCCGGAAGAAATAAGTCACAAGCTTCTAAGAGAAAATACTAAGTATCTCTATACATTAGAGTCTAAAGAGAATAAGGAAAGCAACAAAATAAGTATAGGGGGGGGGGACTCCAAGGTCTGCGGACGCTGGCAGATATACCTTGAAGTCTCCACGTACGGTCCAGCTCACTGGTGTCTGGACTGGTAGGAAAAACATAGATATGCACATAAAGATGTGTAGAAGTGTAGTATGAGTACGCTGCAACGGTACCCAGTAAGTGCCAAGTCTAACCTCGGTAGAGCAGTGACGAGGTCAGGTCAGGGCCTTACTGGAATAAAAGGAAATGAGGTAGAAAATATAATAATACAATGAAATGACTGAGAGGTGAACAACGTGAAATTACAGAAAGGTAGCAGCATAACATATAGAGGTAAACAACAGGGGCGCTCCCGAGGTACCGTCTCATAGTCCTAAATATAAATACACAATAGTGGGATCTTCCGAGGTACCACCTCGTACTGCCAAAATTAAATATAGAACAGGGGGAATCTCCCGAGGTACCGCCTCATAGTCCTAAAAGTAAATATGTAACAGGGGGATCTCTCGAGGTACTGCCTCGTAATCCCAAAAGTAAATATGCAACAGGGGATCTCCCGAGGTATCTCCTCGTAGTCCCAAAAGTAAATACGCAACATCGGGGATCTCCCGAGGTATCACCTTGTAGTCCCAAAAGTAAATACGCGACATCGGGGATCTCCCAAGGTACCACCTCGTAGTCCCAAAAGTCAATACGCAACTTGTAAATTATGGAACCACGAATTTACGGCAAAGAATCCTATAGTTAAAGACCGAATACAATAATCAAGGAAACAAGTAATTCAATTAAGCATGTTGCACGAATTTCTAGTAAAGGTTAAGACACGTAGACATGCGAAACTAGGTTAAACATGACAGCTACACATGCTAAGGCAACTTAGTTAAGGAATTTAAAAGAAGTCTACTCACGAAGAACCAAAATTTTCCATAATTAGCCCATGTGCGCACTTGTCACCTCGCGTACACGGTGCTCACATATCATAAATTATTACAACAGTACCAAATCCTAAGAGGATTTCCCCCACACAAGGTTAGACAAGTCACTTACCTCAAATCTCGCTCAATCAGTCATTAAGAATGCCATTCCCTCGACTTTCCGACTCCGAATGGCCCAAATATAGCCAAAACCAATTACATACTATAAATACAACTACAAGAAATTAATTTAAATAATGAAACTATGAATTTAGCAAGAAATTAGAAAATCGCCCTTCAAAGTCGACCCGGGCCCACGTCTCGGAATCTGGTAAAATTCACATAATACGAATACCCATTCGATCACGAGTCCAACCATACCAATTTTATCAAACTCCGACATCAACTCGACCTTCAAATCCTCAAATCTTTTTTTCAAATCTCTAGGCTCAAATCCTCAAATTTCACCGCAAAAACATGTAATCTAGCCGAAATACTCAATGATAATTCAATAATATTGACTAACACTGATCACAAGTGACTTACCTCAAGTTTTCCCGTGAATTCTCTCTGAAATATCGCCTCAACTCGTGTTTGAAATGTCCAAGAATGAGAAAAACTCGGACCCCTCTATTTTTGTACACTGCGCAGTGCTTTCGTACATGCGACCAAGTTCCTCGCTTATGAGATACCACTTCTGCAGTCAACTCTTCCGCACTTGCGGAACTTCCACTTCTGCGGTCCTAAATCCGCTTCTGCGAACTTGCTTCTGCGATATGAAGACCGCTTCTGCGGAGCCCGCCATGCCGGTCCCTTCTGCTTCTGCGCTGCATCCTTCGCATCTCCGATCTCGCAGATGTCAAACTTCCCTCGCATCTGTAACCTCTGCCCACACTGCTCCAGCCCGCTTCTGTGATCCACATGCCGCCTCTGCGGTCGCTCACCTGCGACCATTTCCATCGCAGGTGTGATTGCACCAGAACTGGGAATTTTCTAGAATTTCTCCATGTCCAAGTTTTGATCCGCTAACCATCCGAAACTCACCCGAGGCCCCCGGTACCTCAACCAAATATACCAACATGTCCTAAAATATCATACGGACTTAGTCGAGGCCTCAAATCACATCAAACAAATGCTAAAAATACAAATTGCACATCGATCCAAGCCTAATGAACTGTCACAACTCAATTCTCTAACAGGCCGTGATGACGCCCAACACTACTGCTAGGCAAGCCAACAGTGAACTAACTATGTGATTTTCCTTTTTCAATAAATTTCCAAGTAAAGATTAAGAAATAGAAAATTTAAATAAGTAAAATAAAAGCAGCTGAGTGTAGTCATAACCATAGTAATAATCCAAAATCACAAAGGCTGCTAGTGCGTGCCAAGACCTGGTGTCACAAATGTATGAGCACTAATAGATTATACAAAACTCTAGTTACTGTCTGAAATGGAAATAGATAGAAATGAACGCAAAGGAGAGACTCTAGGTGCTGCGCAACGGCTCAGGAAGCAGCTCACCACTAGACCTCCGGGTAACTAGGATGCGCGTCGGTGTGCGCCAGATGCCCCTGCCTTAGATCTTGCACGGTCAGTGCAGAAGTGGAGCATGAGTACAAAAATAAGATGTATCCAGTAAGTATCAAGTTTAACATCGAAGAAGTAGGGACGAGGGGTCGACATCGACACTTACTATGGGCTAACAATAAAAATACAGAGCTCTAAATAAGCATGGGCTATAAATATAACTACAGCAATTCAATAACGACCAGGAAATAGATGATTCCTTTACACATGCTAAATCTCAATAACTTTCTGTCTAATATTATTTTAACCTCTCAAGCCATGAAATGATATCAATAAATAATTAAAATCCAAGTATTATGACGTACGATTATTTCGAAGATGTACGGTCCGATCCAGAATAACGTGTACACTGACGAGGGTCGTGCGACACGAACCATAGATGCATCTATCTACTGCCAAGGCGTTCGGCCCGCCCCACAAGAAGAGAGGATGCTTTATAACCATTTGACTTAAACATTATTACAAGGCTAATACACAATGTAGTAAAATTTCCATTAATGGTCAAGTAATTCGCTCAAAGTTCAAGCAAGTGAAATTCGGTCCTTTACAATTTCTCTAACAAGTCCCAATATAATTTAGGCACTTAAATTAACAAGTAGGGTGCAAGAATTACAAGTAATTCATGATTTGGGTCCTAAACTACCCGGACATAAGCAAAAATAGTAGCTACGCATGGACTCTCGTCACTTCGTGCATACGTAGCCCCCACAATTAGAAAAAAATAGCAATTTAAATCACATATGGGGTAAATTTCCCCTTACAAGGTTAGGAAAGAGACTTACCTTATCTCAAAGCTAGCTTTCTGGTCCGAAATTCGCTCTAAAGTCTCAACTCGGTGCCGAAAATCCGAAACTAGTTAAATGTTGTATAAATAAATCAATATATGTTTCAAAGTTCAAACGTTAACTATTAGAGTAATTACCCAACTTAAATTGAAAGATTCTTAAGATTCACCCCTGGCCCCACATGCCTGGATTCCGCAAATTTTCAAAGAAAGTTGTTACCCATAACCTCACGAACTCAAATATAAAATTTTCACTCAATCCCATAACCATTTTAGTGGGTAAATCCCATTTTTATCAAAACCTAGGGTTATTCATCTAAACCCATAATTTTTATAATTTTACTTGTTAAAATCTAGCCATAAGCTACGTTTTAAACTCATATTGTATAGAAATCACTTACCTCAAAGTGCTAGGTGAAAACCCCTCTTCAAAAGTTCCAAAATCGCCCAATGAATGAAAGAAATGAGTCAAAAAAGGTTGAACTCCCAACTTAAATGAAACCTTCTGCCCAACGGTATTTCCGCACCTGCGGGAGGACCTCTGCTTCGGCGAGATCGCTTCTGCGGAACACGCTTGACCACTGGCCCATCGCATATGCAGCCAAGTCCCTCTTCTGTGGAAAATACTTCGCTTCTGCAGAGCTCGCTGACCCCTCCTCTTTCCGTTTGTGCAAGCAAGGCGACGCATCTACGGTGCCGCTTCTGCCACCATTTCACCACAGGTGCGAACGCTCCAGATGACAGGCACCAACAGCTCGTCTCCAAAGATCTAAGAAGCCCTGTCGACCCCTCTGAATCATGTACACCCC
>AWOL01S0105092.1:0-21260 GCA_000715115.1 Nicotiana otophora | reverse complement strand
AAAAAAAAAAGGGTTGGTTAAGAACTATTGACTGTAAACCATAGCAGTTACAGTCACTCAATGGAGATGTTCGCCTTTGTTTGGAATGAAGATGGATGAACAGGCACTTGAGCCTGGAACTGATGAAATTCGGGGAAAACATGGAAGCGGTCACTATACTGGGGGGGCAAGACATGACCGCGACTTAAGAAAAAAGTACCCTTGAAAAGACTAAAGGAACGGGGGAATGACTACCTGTAATAAAGCACAGGCTAATACGAGCCGACCAGAAGAAGCAAGGCTTAGATTACCAGATCCTGGACACAATCTTCCTAGAGATGGAGAGCCCCTTGCCTCGCCTTTTTGCACCTATCCTTCTTGCTTGCTTACCTATAGCTCTCTTGTCTTAGTGACTCTTCCTCTTTTCTAGGTTTTTTTTCTGAGTGTTAAAACGATAGATTTTTCTTTTGCCAATGAATTGGATCCGCCCCGATTCGATCAATAATGGGATTCTTGGCTAGAGAAAGGTTCTGTGACATGGACGCCCAGCCCAACTCGGTCGGTCGGTTGGCCCACCTAACAGATGATGAGATTCTCGATCGATTTGATCGAATTTCAAAAAGTCTTTCTCACTATTCAGAACAGTGGAGCTTTCGATCAAGATCTTCTCGCCTCACCCGTTTGGGCTCTCGCTCGAATCGGAACCTTTATGCGTTGGTAGGCTTTCGACTCAATCTAATAGCCTACTTATCGGGCGCCAATAAAAGAGAAAGTTTTCGCATGGGCTCATCATCTGATGCAGAACCGATGCGAGAGGGAGAAGCGGGGATTGATAGCTTTCAAGAACCAGTGGAAAGGAAAGACTTCTTCCCTGCATTCCTTCCTTTCCAAAAAAAGTAAATTAGTTTGGGCTGGCATAGGCATAAAAGATTTGATTGAATGAATGCCACCTTGGTAGTTTTCAAACAAATCCAATGTTGGGCCAAGCCTTGCCAGCCGGTAATAGCCGAAGGCAAAAAAGGGGGAGATAGGGAAGAGGAGATTAAGGATAGTCACTCCACTCCATAGATAGTGCACACAGATTCTTCTTTCATTTTCCATTCCTTTCGGGTCGGAAACGCGGGCTGCTAGTGGGGCTGTGCCCATTCTCCCTCTTCTTCCGCTTTACAACCGGAATAAGGAACCTTAGAATTCACCCTACCTGTCGATGAAAAAATGGGATTTGAGAGGAGCTGAAAGCCACTTGACTCTAAGGAGAGGACCACCAGCTAGCGGATCAGAAAGATTTGTATGGAATGTCCTACTCCTGCCTGAGCTTTCCGATCAACCAATCCCCTATTTCAGGGACATCTGTGTTAGGTAGGCCCAGGGATCACTGATTAGTCGAATGAGCCCATCTCTCTGGCCTATCATTTGTTGGTCGATCCGGCTGGCGGCTCCTGCATCTCCTGCCTCTCTATGGGGGCCCCTTTTTTTAGACTAGTTTGCTGCTAGGAGTCCCTAGAGTCGAATTAATAATCAATAGAAGTCCCAATAGAAGTTTACTGACCTGGCTCTTCAATCGACGATCTACTACTCCCTCTTAATAGCATATTCCCATGCTTTGATTCGAAAGCCCTAGCTAGTGATGAATCCTCAAGTTTTCAGTGTTTGGTTCGATAGGACCAGGAAGAGAGGACTCTTTATAGGACCAGGAAGAGAGGACTCTTTTTTTCCTCCTCCCTTCAGTCTAGTTGGAACCCGTCCCAACAACGAACACCTTCCTACTGCAAGGCGAGGTTCTTCCCTTCCCCTAGAATTCACTCCGGGTCGGAGGAGCAACTAGTCAAACTTATTGAGCAGCCGAGATATTGAACAATGAACATTTGAAACAATTCCTTGCCTCACCCTAAGATGAGAGGGAAGGTCGATTTGACTCAAATCCTGGACCTGATCTTGAATCCTACACCTGTTAATGATGCGATGGGGGAAGTTTTTCTTTTTTCATCAATGCTGGCCCAGTCGAGGCTCGTCCATGCCCAATCTCGATGGGCCTTCGATTTGCCCCTAGCCTAGCTCTATAATCCACTCGTCTTCCCCAGTCCCTGAAAGCCCTCCGGGGGCCTAGCCCTCTTTCTCCACTTGAGTCTGAAGTTCAGCAACTTTCATCGTTGACGAACACCTGCACTAATAAGACAAATAAATGGAGAGTCTATGCCTTGAATGAATCAGTAACAACGGATTTGTGTATTGAGGGATCAAGAGACGGATAGGAAGGGAATGGCCTATCAATCATTGGGGGTTTCGATTTGAAACAATGTGGTGCGAGTTCATCTCTCTTGACTAGTTCAGGTTTAAGGGAGGGTAATCGAGGGGACCCAAACTTTCGATCTCTTCTCTATGGCGGGAGCTTTCATATCAAGAGTGTGTTAGGGAGGCCAAGGAATNACAGGCTAATACGAGCCGACCAGAAGAAGCAAGGCTTAGATTACCAGATCCTGGACACAATCTTCCTAGAGATGGAGAGCCCCTTGCCTCGCCTTTTTGCACCTATCCTTCTTGCTTGCTTACCTATAGCTCTCTTGTCTTAGTGACTCTTCCTCTTTTCTAGGTTTTTTTTCTGAGTGTTAAAACGATAGATTTTTCTTTTGCCAATGAATTGGATCCGCCCCGATTCGATCAATAATGGGATTCTTGGCTAGAGAAAGGTTCTGTGACATGGACGCCCAGCCCAACTCGGTCGGTCGGTTGGCCCACCTAACAGATGATGAGATTCTCGATCGATTTGATCGAATTTCAAAAAGTCTTTCTCACTATTCAGAACAGTGGAGCTTTCGATCAAGATCTTCTCGCCTCACCCGTTTGGGCTCTCGCTCGAATCGGAACCTTTATGCGTTGGTAGGCTTTCGACTCAATCTAATAGCCTACTTATCGGGCGCCAATAAAAGAGAAAGTTTTCGCATGGGCTCATCATCTGATGCAGAACCGATGCGAGAGGGAGAAGCGGGGATTGATAGCTTTCAAGAACCAGTGGAAAGGAAAGACTTCTTCCCTGCATTCCTTCCTTTCCAAAAAAAGTAAATTAGTTTGGGCTGGCATAGGCATAAAAGATTTGATTGAATGAATGCCACCTTGGTAGTTTTCAAACAAATCCAATGTTGGGCCAAGCCTTGCCAGCCGGTAATAGCCGAAGGCAAAAAAGGGGGAGATAGGGAAGAGGAGATTAAGGATAGTCACTCCACTCCATAGATAGTGCACACAGATTCTTCTTTCATTTTCCATTCCTTTCGGGTCGGAAACGCGGGCTGCTAGTGGGGCTGTGCCCATTCTCCCTCTTCTTCCGCTTTACAACCGGAATAAGGAACCTTAGAATTCACCCTACCTGTCGATGAAAAAATGGGATTTGAGAGGAGCTGAAAGCCACTTGACTCTAAGGAGAGGACCACCAGCTAGCGGATCAGAAAGATTTGTATGGAATGTCCTACTCCTGCCTGAGCTTTCCGATCAACCAATCCCCTATTTCAGGGACATCTGTGTTAGGTAGGCCCAGGGATCACTGATTAGTCGAATGAGCCCATCTCTCTGGCCTATCATTTGTTGGTCGATCCGGCTGGCGGCTCCTGCATCTCCTGCCTCTCTATGGGGGCCCCTTTTTTTAGACTAGTTTGCTGCTAGGAGTCCCTAGAGTCGAATTAATAATCAATAGAAGTCCCAATAGAAGTTTACTGACCTGGCTCTTCAATCGACGATCTACTGCTCCCTCTTAATAGCAGATGCCCATGCTTTGATTCGAAAGCCCTAGCCAGTGATGAATCCCCAGGTATTCAGTGTCTGGTTCGATAGGACCAGGAAGAGAGGACTCTTTTTTTCCTCCTCCCTTCAGTCCAGTTTGAACCCGTCCCAACAACGAACACCTTCCTACTGCAAGGTGAGGCTCTGCCCTTCCCCTAGAATCCACTCCGGGTCGGAGGAGCAACTAGTCAAACTTATTGAGCAGCCGAGATATTGAACAACGAACATTTGAAACAATTCCTTGCCTCACCCTGAGATGAGAGGGAAGGTCGATTTGACTCGAATCCTGGACCTGATCTTGAATCCTACACCGGTTAATGATGCGATGGGGGAAGTTTTTCTTTATTCATCAATGCTGGCCCAGTCGAGGCTCGTCCATGCCCAATCCCGATGGGCCTTCGATTTGCCCCTACCCTAGCTCTATAATCCACCCGTCTTCCCCAGTCCCTGAAAGCCCTCCGGGGGCCTAGCCCTCTTTCTCCACTCGAGTCTGAAGTTCAGCAGCTTTCATCGTTGACGAACACCTGCGCTAATAAGACAAAGAAATGGAGAGTCTATGCCTTGAATGAATCAGTAACAACGGATTAGTGGAATGAGGGATCAAGAGACGGATAGGGAGGGAATGGCCTATCAATCATTGGTTGACCTTCCCTTGAACCAGTCACGGAGCTCTCAACTGAGTTGTTTAGGTTCTGGAATTCCATCTCTAGTTGGGGGTTTCGATTCGAAAAAATGTGGTGCGGGTTCATCTCTCTCGACCAGTTCAGGTTCAAGGGAGGGTGATCGAGGGGACCCAGACTTTCGATCTCTTCTCTATGGCGGGAGCTTTCGTATCAAGAGTGTGTTGGGGAGGCCAGGGAAGATGGATTGGATCGAGAGGCGATGCTTATGCCTCTTCTTTATCGATAGGATTCCCATCATTTTCAGTCTACGGCGAAGGAGACAAGGGCGAGGCACCGAACATGTTCTACCCTCAACCTCCATCCGTCATTAGTAATCTCAATTCGCTTTTCCTATTCACTAGTACACTGCGCGCTACAACTAGCAGCCCCTTTACTAGGTTGGGAAAAGGCTAGCGCGCTAGCGCGCAACGGCTGATGAAAAGCCAGCAACTTGTTAGGAGTCAGTTTTGGCTTGCCCCTTTCCTCTTATTAGTCAGATAGGTTTTCCACCCTATACAAGGGGCTGCTTGCTGCTCGCCCCTATCTCTAAAGTGGCTTATGCACGGAACTTGTTACCACTAAACGACGAAGCCAAGAGCGGAAGGAGGGACTTGAACCCTCAACCTCAGCCTTGGAAAGGCTATGCTCTACCATTAAGCTATTTCCGCCAGCTAGGGTAGTGGCGAAGCACTACTGATCCATTCACGTATCACTTGATACGGACGACTTCTGTTTTTCTGCCGGACCACAGTCTTGACCTCCGATCGAGCTACGAACACGAGTAGATAGGCGGTTGGGGGGGAGAGGGCCGGTTGGGCCTGCCTTTTCAATCAATCTTTGGCCGCTCAGTGCCGCTATTGGTACAAGTTATAAGGAGTCTTGGTCTCGAGTCAAGTTGGGGCGTCATTTCATTCTCGTAACGGGAATGAGTGCACCGCAAGACCAGACAAGTTGCTCCTTCGCCTCGCAGTGGTGGCATCTGTCTTTTAAGTCATTTCCTAAGATGGCTCCTCTTATTCTACGATAATCCAAGTTGCAGCGGCACCTCACGAACTTAATACTGGGGCAGTACTATAATAGGCATTTGCGAGTGTTTGGATGCATGTGTTTTGTTCATATTCCTGTGCAGTTAAGAGCAAAATTGTCCCCAAGGCGACCACTTGTGTCTTTCTTAGATATGCTCAANACTTCTTACTGGGGCAGTACTATAATAGGCATTTGCGAGTGTTTGGATGCACGTGTTTTGTTCATATTCCTGCGCAGTTAAGAGCAAAATTGTCCCCAAGGCGACCACTTGTGTCTTTCTTGGATATGCTCAGTCCGGGTATATATATGCTATGACGTGAAATCCAAGAGAGTCGATGTATCCTTAATGCTCTCTTTAATAAGGTCGCCTCATATTTTCCTTAACCTAATTAATCAGCCCCGGGGGATAATGATGATGGAGATGTATTGCAGCCTTCTCCTGTTCATCAACTCGAACCTCATTCTTCTGCAGTTGTTGTTACCGATTAGCCTCACTCTTCAGGCTAGCAGCTTTGCTCAGCATTTTCTGCCGATTGTCAGCCTGTTTNTCTCCACTCGAGTCTGAAGTTCAGCAGCTTTCATCGTTGACGAACACCTGCGCTAATAAGACAAAGAAATGGAGAGTCTATGCCTTGAATGAATCAGTAACAACGGATTAGTGGAATGAGGGATCAAGAGACGGATAGGGAGGGAATGGCCTATCAATCATTGGTTGACCTTCCCTTGAACCAGTCACGGAGCTCTCAACTGAGTTGTTTAGGTTCTGGAATTCCATCTCTAGTTGGGGGTTTCGATTCGAAAAAATGTGGTGCGGGTTCATCTCTCTCGACCAGTTCAGGTTCAAGGGAGGGTGATCGAGGGGACCCAGACTTTCGATCTCTTCTCTATGGCGGGAGCTTTCGTATCAAGAGTGTGTTGGGGAGGCCAGGGAAGATGGATTGGATCGAGAGGCGATGCTTATGCCTCTTCTTTATCGATAGGATTCCCATCATTTTCAGTCTACGGCGAAGGAGACAAGGGCGAGGCACCGAACATGTTCTACCCTCAACCTCCATCCGTCATTAGTAATCTCAATTCGCTTTTCCTATTCACTAGTACACTGCGCGCTACAACTAGCAGCCCCTTTACTAGGTTGGGAAAAGGCTAGCGCGCTAGCGCGCAACGGCTGATGAAAAGCCAGCAACTTGTTAGGAGTCAGTTTTGGCTTGCCCCTTTCCTCTTATTAGTCAGATAGGTTTTCCACCCTATACAAGGGGCTGCTTGCTGCTCGCCCCTATCTCTAAAGTGGCTTATGCACGGAACTTGTTACCACTAAACGACGAAGCCAGGAGCGGAAGGAGGGACTTGAACCCTCAACCTCAGCCTTGGCAAGGCTATGCTCTACCATTAAGCTATTTCCGCCAGCTAGGGTAGTGGCGAAGCACTACTGAGCAATTCACGTATCACTTGATACGGACGACTTCTGTTTTTCCGCCGGACCACAGTCTTGACCTCCGATCGAGCTACGAACACGAGTAGATAGGCGGTTAGGGGGGGAGAGGGCCGGCTGGGCCTGCCTTTTCAATCAATCTCCGGCCGCTCAGTGCCGCTATTGGTACGAGTTGTAAGGAGTCTTGGTCTCGAGTCAAGCTGGGGCGTCATTTCATTCTCGTAACGGGAATGAGTGCACCGCAAGACCAGACAAGTTGCTCCCTCGCCTCGCAGCGGCGGCATCTGTCTTTTAAGTCATTTCCTAAGACGGCTCCTCTTATTCTACGATAATCCAAGCTGCAGCGGCACCTCACGAACTTCTTACTGGGGCAGTACTATAATAGGCATTTGCGAGTGTTTGGATGCACGTGTTTTGTTCATATTCCTGCGCAGTTAAGAGCAAAATTGTCCCCAAGGCGACCACTTGTGTCTTTCTTGGATATGCTCAGTCCGGGTATATATATGCTATGACGTGAAATCCAAGAGAGTCGATGTATCCTTAATGCTCTCTTTAATAGGGTCGCCTCATATTTTCCTTAACCTAATTAATCAGCCCCGGGGGAGAATGATGATGGAGATGTATTGCGGCCTTCTCCTGTTCATCAACTCGAACCTCATTCTTCTGCAGTTGATGTTACGGATTAGCCTCACTCTTCAGGCCAGCAGCTTTGCTCAGCATTTTCTGCCGATTGTCAGCCTGTTCAGCTGACCTCAGAGGATTCCTGTCACCCGGCACAGCATGTTTATTCTCGGCGGCGATTACAGTCTCTTTCCCAGGGTCAGGCTACTCCAGAAGATCAGCAGTCTAGCCCAGTTGCTTCCCTTCCAGTCGCTTCCTCAAATTCTGGATCCCGCTCTCAGCTTCGTCGATCCTCTCAAGTTTCTTATCCTGTTGAAGGCTTATGAATCGTTTTCCCCAAAAGATCGAGCTTACCTCATCTCAGTTCAATCTTCTCATGAACCTGAATCATTTGCTGAAGCCTCCAATCATTCTTGCTGGAGAGATGCTATACAGGAAGAAATCAATGCCCAGGAAAAAAATAATAAGACTTAGTCTCATTGCCTGCAGGGAAAGAAGCCATTGGCTGCAAGTGGATTTACAAGATCAAGCATAAAGCGGATGGCTCGGTAGATAGATCCAAGGCTAGATTAGTAGCTAAAGGATTCCTTCAAGAATATTGAGTCGAACCCCTTTAGAGATAGGGAAAACATTTGCTTCAGGTTGCTAAACACCATTCGTGGCATTCTTGCCTTGGCTGCAATCAAAAGGTGGCCTTATTTCAATTTGACGTGAAGAATAGAATGCCTTTCAACAACATAAGGGAAGGGGGCAAGAATAAGTTTCTATTCAGCCTCCTCCAACTCCAGGCTTCTCTTCTCCTAGGAATCCTAACTTGGTATGCAAGCTCAAGAAAGCGATTTATGTTACGGCCTCCGGCAAGCTAAAGCAGGCACCAAGAGCTTGGTTTGAAAGGTGACAGCAGCATGTATAAGAGCCGAAATAGGAGTAGAGGAAGGAGCCGGTTTTCAAATAAGTAAATCGGATCATTCAATGTTTATAAGGAGGTCGACATCAGGTATTGTCCTTCTTCTGCTTTATGTGGATGACATTGCTTTCTCTAGTAATGACTTAGCTTCGATAAATGAGCTTAAGAGAAGATTAAGAACCCAGTTTGATATGAAAGATTTAGGAGACTCAAAGTCTCTTCTGGAGATTAAAGTGATGAGGTCGCAAAGAGTTTTGGAACCCAGTGCAAGTATTCATTGGATTTATTGTCAAAAGCTGGTCTTTCTGCATGCAAACCGGAATAAGATCTAAAATTAGCCTCAGATGCAGGAGAGCTATTGGATGACCCATCTACTTGCAAGGAGACTTGTTGGGACTCTTTTCTACCTGACTAATTATCGCCCAGACATTGATTATACTTACAACATAAGAGGGAGTGATCAGCCGATATTTATATGGACAAGCCGAGATCATCTCACTTAGAAGCTGCTTTTCGGATTCTGCGATACATCAAAACCTCACCGGAAAGAGGTTGATTCTTGTCTACGTCTCTCTTCAGTTGTCTTATTACTATTATACTGATTTTATTAAGGCAGTAGATTATTCTGATTGGATTTCGAACATCGTCCCCATGCCCAAGAGGGATGGACGTGTTCGCGTATGCATCTATTTTTGAAATCTCAATAAAGCATGTTCCCAAAGATGATTTTCCGCTGCCGAACATTGATTTGCTTGTGGACAAGACTATTGTGAAAGTATGCCTACTACTCTTTTCTGACGATTCAAAATTCTCGTCGTCGGCTTCCTCAAGGTAGAGTTCATTTTGTAATAGGAGCCCCGTTGGGCTTTTACGGAGCTTGGCCTGCTTTCGCATTAACTCACCATTTGGTGATTTGGTTCGTAGCAGCCCAAGTATATCCAGGAGTTCCTTTTACACGCTACGCTATCCTCGATGATGATAACATCATCGGAGATGAGCGGGTGGCTGAGAGTTATCGCGAGCTAATTTTGCCACTGAATGTTCCATTTTCGTTAGAGAAATCGTTAGTATCGTCAGTTGGTGCTTTGGAGTTTGTTAAGCGGTTCTTCGTACACGGAGTGACTAAGGACTTTTTTCCTGTCTCCTGTCACATGTTAAGATCCTTAGTTAGTTCCATATCCCTTGTTCCTGTAATGAGGGCTATTATGTCTATGGATCTTCTATTGTCGTATCGTTTATGGGAAACTGGGTACCGGGTGTATACTCGACGCACGACACCTCCTAGGAGACACTGGAATCGGTATTTCCTCGTCTTTCACTCACCGAACGGTGTGTGTCCTCTCCCCTTTTGGATCTGGTTAAGCGTAACCACTGGTAAACACTTAACATCTTATCAATNGGTGTGTGTCCTCTCCCCTTTTGGATCTGGTTAAGCGCAACCACTGGTAAACACTTAACCTCTTATCAACAAGGTATGGTGAGGGGACCTGATTAGGCTCTTGACCCCTCGATTCCCGAGAAACTCGGTGATCTCGAAGTTTTTCGAAGCCTGGTCAGAGTACGACTGGTTAGGGGGGCATGGGTTTTGTCCGAATGGAATAAGTCCATTCTCTCTTACTGGTCTTGGTATTATACTATCACGGAGGAAAGAAATACTCTCATTAAGGCACTACTTAGCCCGTAGGTTGTGCCACTTGTGACTAAGCATACAAAAAAATTATATTATTTTAATAATAACTAATAGCGGCGCAGTTTTCCGGTATTACGACCTGGTGCTCTCTTGTGAAGAGCCAAAAGCTCTTGACGTAGGGAGGTTCGATCCAGTCTGTTCACCTCAATTTGCGCCCTATTTGAGACTAAAGCAGGTGGGGTGGCGACCTCGTCTTAAGATAAGATATAGGCAATAAGACTTTAAGCGCACCTGAGCGCCTTTGCCCATAGAGAATACTGGGGACGAAAGTCTCTGGGGGGGGTTCTATGGAGCAAGTCTCCCATTGCTTTCGCAAACCAGTGGGGACAACCCCCCCAAAAAAGGAGTTTTCCACGCGGCGATCTTTATTTTAAATATGAGCCGCTAAAATTTTTCCCTTTTGAATGTATTTACCCCTATGAACCTGATGCATACAAGTCTTTCTGTTTGTTGGAAGGCTTATACATAATATATAACCAAAGGAATGCTTATAGTGTATCCATTACCTGATAAAACGATCATTTCCGGTAAAAAACATGATCTTTCCCTTGTGTTCGACTATAGCGGAAACTCCCAAATCTAGAGCTTATGGTCTTAAGTTCCAACCCAATTCCAACAATGCACTTCTCGGCACATCATCGGTAGGGGAAAGCTGAACTGCTTGACGTTGTATACTAAATACAACAAGCCTGATTCGCATCATTATGCTCAATAAAAGAAATGAGGGAAGCTAAAATAAAAAATATTGGAAGGAAGGAAAAATTGGAAGATGAATCTTTTCCCCGGAGCTGGAACAACTTGTTCTTCCTGACTCGATTCAACGCCAGAGAATTTCTTATCCCTACCATAAAGTATTCATATTTCCTGAAGAAAGCATTTGTTCCTTCATCTCTAAGATATTTTATAAAACTCTGTATGGATCCTCAATCACCAATCCTTGCATGAATATGGGTTGTGCTCGAGAGGCTATGAATCGATTGGACCTGCCAATCGAATGAATCGTACCACTCATAATGATCGACTTTACGAAGATTCCATTGGATTTCGGAAGCTCGTAGCATTGGTCCGGCACAATTCCCAAACTTAAGAAGCTGGGAGCGTGCTCGCCGGCCCCTGACCTGCCTCCGATTACTGAAAGTGAATTCGTTTTCAATTATCCTAAGCCGGCCTATCATTCATTGGTTAGGGTTAGGGAAAAAAGCTAGCTGGAAGTAATCTCTTCTTCTCAGTGAAAGCTAAAGGCCCTGGTATAGTAGGAGTGTGGTGCGTGCTGTCTTTATTCTATAGATGCGCTCCANCTTGACGCTGTATACTAAATACAACAAGCCCGATTCGCATCATTATGCTCAATAAAAGGAATGAGGGAAGCTAAAATAAAAAATATTGGAAGGAAGGGAAAATTGGAAGATGAATCTTTTCCCCGGAGCTGGAACAACTTGTTCTTCCTGACCCGATTCAACGCCAAAAAATTTCTTGTCCCTACCATAAAGTATTCATATTTCCTGAAGAAAGCATCTGTTCCTTGATCTCTAAGATATTTCATAAAACTCTGTATGGATCCTCAATCACCAATCCTTGCATGAATATGGGTTGTGCTCGAGAGGCTATGAATCGATTGGACCTGCCAATCGAATGAATCGTAACACTCGTAATGATCGACTTTACGAAGATTCCATTGGATTCCGGAAGCTCGTAGCATTGGTCCGGCACAATTCCCAAACTTAAGAAGCTGGGGGCGTGCCCGCCGGCCCCTGACCTGCCTCCGATTACTGAAAGTGAATTCGTTTTCTATTATCCTAAGCCGGCCTATCATTCATTGGTTAGGGTTAGGGAAAAAAGCTAGCTGGAAGTAATCTCTTCTTCTCAGTGAAAGCTAAAGGCCCTGGTATAGTAGGAGTGTGGTGCGTGCTCTCTTTATTCTGTAGATGCGCTCCTGGGAAGGGAAGCCAGAATTTTTGATGTAGATCGATCAATCCCGCCCTGTTCAAGTGATCGCCCCGAGCCGAGCGAGATTGGAGACCGCCTTAATGATTGTTCGTAATGAGCCTACCATTTAACGTACGTATGTCATGTAGTTTTTGTTTTTGTACCTTTGTCGTCCCTCAGCCCCTCTCCCACATTTTTTATCTATCATTAGAAGTAGGGCGAGTGGCGTACCTCACTGAGCTATCGATCGCGAAGCTATCGCCCGGTTCAACCAACAACAGCAATGATATCAATAAACAAGAAGATAAAATTATATTGAGCTTTGGATAGAGTGTAGCATATGTTTGCCAGAAAAATCGTGTCTTCTACGATGATAATAGAGCTCACTATTTATAGTTGCGCTTAGGGAACAAAGTCCTAGGATCAAACCCCTCTTTAATGTCAATTATGAGGGTCATTGAAGAATGTGTAACGGCGGATAGTGAATGTCATATTCCTTGTAACGGGCCGCATATTTAACGCTATAGAATATTCCTCATTAAATGCTACCCGATGGCATGCATTTATTTTGCCTTTATGAGTATAATTTTCTCCGGTAACAGATGGGATTGTTGCCTTCGGATTCAACTATCTTTTGTCTACTATCTTCTGTCTTCGGCTCGGCTCGAGGTGTCACTTCCTTATGCGATCATTTAATATAAATATATTTTACCCTATACAACGTCAATTAAAATTTGTAATGAATTCTGATTCATGAATCCGCATTTGCTATGGAAATACTTTGTTGAAAGAGTCTCAAATTGAATAAGAACCGTTTGCAATTTTTTCGGTAACTTAATTTGTTTAAATAGTTATTTTCCATTGTTTCGAATTCTCTGAAAATGTTGCCGACTGTATACGCACATAAGAAAGCTATAACGCGAATGGGTTGAAATAATAAATTCTAATTTTAAGTTTAACATGAATGTCTTTTTTAAAAAAAATTATATCTATTGAGATGAGGTACACGCGCACACGCGTACCTTAACACTGATATTTTAAAACATTAAGAGGAACATTACCGCATTTTTCTTACAAATCATAAGTTGTTTCAGTTAGAATTTGATTTATATGCAAATCATAATTTACAAATTCCAATTATATTTAGTAATATCGAATGATAAAATACATTTAAATACAATTTTCAAAATCCGGTTGATATTTAAATCCCAGCTGGTATATCGCATTCGGAAATCATTCCCCACCATAGTCGCGGTTTATTTAATGCAATTTATAAATCGCAATAAGCTAATACGACTCATAAATCGTTTGAGGAATACGCCATATTCTCATTTAATGTTCTTATTTGGCAAAAGCGTCTTAGAGTTAGAACTCGAGTTATCACTTCTGTTGGTAATCAATACCGGTATTCAGATCATCAAACACACCCAATAAAGATCCCAAAAGTAGCGGCGCAATTGGGCTCAAGGTAGAGGAAATGGCGGAGTTTGTTGAAGCAGATAATTTCGAAGCCATAATCACTAGAATCGAACACAAGTCCCGCAAGATCGAAAGCTTACTCAAACAGTACATAAAATTCTACCTTTTTCAAGTTCCAATTTTTCCTCTTTTATACCTGCATAAAAGCAAACACCCACATCTATAATTGTATAATACTAAAGACCCACTTGTGATTTTGATTATTTGTTAGGTATAAACCAGTGGAAGCTCTGAAAACAGCTCTAGAAGGATCACCTCCCAAGACTAAAGATGAAAGATGCAAGGTTCAATCTTTTTGTAAAATTATCTTTTTTTATTAGAATGCTGGTCTATGATGCAACTTCTGAGGTTGACATTTAATTTTTTGTTTTGGGAATTTGCAGTCTGCTAATTGGATAGTGGTGCATAGGGCTATAATGGCTATCAAAGATGTTGATAGCTTGTTCTCTGCTTTGGATCCTGAGTACTATGATATTCTCATGAAGTAAGTTTATTTCTTATTCCTACTTGTTATATGTGATTTGAAGATTGTGTTGCCAATATATAATAATAGATGTGATTCATGTCCACAGAGAATTGTTATTGCTATGAGTACTCTATCTCTATCATTGCATATTGGAGTATAGAAATTAAAGAGAAAGGCAATACCAGGGGAATTGTGTGAAATCAGTGGTTTTATCCACTTGAAGGCCTTGACCCGTTATTTATTGATCGAGGCAAAAGGACTCCAATTAACTAGGCGAATAAAATTATCGATACTAGGTTTTCCATCCTCATAATGTTATTGTTAGGCCTCTGGTGCTGTTAGGCACCCAGAAATTGGGATGTGATACAAACCTTATAATTCCCTCTTTTACAAAGATTGCATTTGAAAAAATAGTATTTCAGCCGAAGGTAAAGAAATCTAAATCTGGCAGAGATGTATCTGGCAAGAGGCTATTGAAACTAAGCCAACCAATGGAAATCAGGGGTGGTATTATTGAAGTTCCAATGCTTGTCTTTTCAAGAAGTGGTAGACGAACTCATTGAGCTATTGGTGTTGCAAAGCATTTTAAATAGATTTGTGCAATTACATGCATAGGCAACTAATTGTAAAGGTCAAGAAGAAAGTGAAAAATACAACGTATCTCCTCTGCGATTGAATGAGACACATATTTCTCTACCTTATGTTGCTACTAAGGACCAGTCTAGTGTTATAATTATGTTTAAGCGGAAATAGACCTGGGCGGAATAGCCTAGTGATAAGATTCTTCCACCTCCAATTTTGAGGTCGGGGTTCGAGTCACCAATGGGAAAAAAATGGAAAAAGGCCACTGTTGGACTCCTAGGTTGCGGCCGTTTGGGGGTGAGATTTACCATGTTCAAAAAAGAAAAAAAGATTAGATGGAATAATTGGTGGAACAGTCTTTTATAGCTCTTACATCGAGTATCACAACCTGAAAATGGCATAGTTTGAAATTGTACACTCTTATACACTGCACTAAATATTTTATGTTCATTTTACTTTAGGTTTGGATTTGAGATGTGTCATGAAATCTATTGAACTTGAGAAACTTTGTTAGAGATTTCCAAAAAACTATAGTTGGACATTTTGGTAATTGCCAACAATATGTTTCATCAAATTTGATCAACAATATGCAAGTTTTTATGACCTCAATTTAGGTTTTTAAAGTGCAGCTACTAGTTTAAGTTTGGTGTTGGTCTTATATCTCCATGAATACAAGATATTACAGTTTAAAAGAAATGTTTTTTTAAATGAATTCACCATATAGGTAGGTGAGATGCCTTTTTGATTTGGTTTTCTGTTACCACTTACCAGCAACCAGGGAACTGCTCTAATACTTGCTAGTTTCTTGATTGGGTGCAAATTTAGTTCTGGAAACTGATATGGAACTACATATGTAAACTCTAAAGTTGAGGGAATCATCTGGCATGAAGAGTCTGAATTTCATTGCGAATTACTTGGGTTGATATGCTTATCCGGGCCCATTTACAAATATTACCCAATATTTTCCTGCCCCCATTGTATTTGGCTCTGTTTCACTTCCAAATTTTTTAATTTGATCAGTTTGTAATGGAACTAAATGTGTACAATAATTTGAAATGTTATTTATAAATTAAGATAGCACTGTAAAAATGCTACAAGTTTGAGTTTTTCTTATAATCAGATATCGTTTTTATTAATTCATCGAAACGGTGCTCAAAATATATGTACAATGTGGTTGTGTAGGCTACTTTTGGCACCTATCTAACTACCTAATTTAGTATACAAGAGTATATTCTTTCTTTACACCAAATATATAAATGAAACAACAGAAGCTCTTCAGATTCCTTAAGCTCTTGTTACTGCTTTGAATTTTGAAAGGGCTACTACTACTTCTTTCATTCCATGTAGTCTTGAAAAGGCAAAGTGGGGCATGTTTTCAACTCTTCCGAAGATCCCTTTCCCTCCAACTTGCCATGCCTTTATAGCTGTCTTCTGGTGTAAAACAACACCTCCGCCCAAAGCTTTGAGGCCATCCTGCAGTATAACAATACCTTGCACATGAAACACCAACTTAGAACAATCTATTTCCTCTTTATTGGATTTTCTGTCAGAAAGAATTGCATCCCACAATGCAGCATGTGAAGAAAGTGATTTTTTTTTTGGTGTTTGTGTATTCCATATCTCCTTTCACCGTGTCTTCTTTTCTCCTCCTTGGTAAGACCCACATTATAGAAGCTCTTTAAAAACGTACGAGCAACGCTCCTTTCAACTTCATTAGTATATCCTCACCACTTTCTGCCACAGAAACTGTAGATTTATATGAACTTCTCTACTTCTTTCCATTCCCTATCTGAACAGGTCTTCTCAATGGAAATTTTCCAAGATGAACTCTTAGTTCTTATTGTGATGATTTCAGTGATAATTGCCATCATATCATGAGTAATCACATAGACTCTTAATAAGCAAGCTTCAAGTTTAATTTCAGTTTCCACATCATATATCCAACCAAATTGTTTCCAGTTACAGTTCCCAACAAATAAAGCAATCTTTCCCCTTCATAATCCCTTTTCATAGTGTTTACTCAGTTACTTCATTCGACTATCATCCATTTCTAAATGTTCTGTATTTAGCAACTATCACTTTTTTCTGTAAAGCATCACCATATATGCAAACCCCATATCCAATTTTCCAAAGAAGGCCATATTTATACATCTAATCTCCTTATTCCTCCCTTGTGGGGACTTTGTTTTCTCCCATTTCATCAATGATATATCTACTCCCTCTCCTTTTTCTCCCATAAAACCTTCTTTTATCCCTTGTTTCGAGCTAGGCAAAGTAGATTTCAATAGCGTTCTCTTCTCCTTTAGACAAGTATTTTCTTTTCCACCCGCTTAACATCTGTTATAAATTTTCAATCACTGATAGCAATATATGCACAATATGCAGTATATTGAAATCCTCTCCATTATATTTTTTTTATTTTTCTCTAAGTTTATTATAGTTGACTTTTTTTTTAGAAGGGAATATAGTTGACTTTTTTTAGAAGGGAATATAGTTGACTTTTGAAAAACGACAAAAGCTAGACATATTGATACCTAAGAGTATTTTTTGTTTTCTTTTGAAATATAAGGCCATGATGGAGTTGCCTTCCAAATATGGAGACTTGTATTTATGCTCCCCACTGGTCCGACACAAGTAGCACAGAAACAACAGACATGAGAGTCATGTCTTACATGAAGACACAAATTTTGAAAATAACGGAACATGACACAAGTTGGAAGGATATTATAATTTTGAAGTATACTATATTTTATATAACCTAAATTAATGAAAAATCGTAAGAATTAAAAATGATACAAAAAGAAATATAAATTGATTACATAAAAAAGTTGATTGCATAATCATAATTTGTAATAAGGCATTACGACTTAGGTGGTATCTAAGTTGCTCGGACTCTTTATTTTCGGTGCCGCACCCGTGTCGACACAACATGGGTATGAGGGTGGGATCCGGATCTGGTCAACCGATTTTGGATACTTTTACCAAAATCAACGGGAGAAATTCGGGACAGATACAATGATTTCTGAAATCAAAACAAAAGCTTAAGTGAAATTGAAGAAAATGGAATGCCTTGTATATATAAATTTTTATGTCAAGTCCTTTTCCTTTATCTCCTTCTGGGATTAATATTATATCCTTCTCAGACTACCTTGATAAGTGTTTTCACATAATGTCTCATTTAGTCTAGTAGCTAGTTCAATTAAGGGAAGGGATAAAGAGAAGATCTTTCTTACCTGTACAGTTATGGTTGTATGCTGATTAGCATTAATTAGTTTAGTTGCAGCAAATGTGGATATACCAATATTCTACCTTTGCCAACAAGATGCCAGCTTTAAATAATTTGCTGCTGATTTGATTTCTTATGGTTCTGGTTAAAGTTTAGTCCTAAATCTGTTTATATCTTCGTTAGTGTAAAGAAGATGAAGGAATTATGTGACGCAAGGTGACATTTCCTTGTTGAATGAACTCTTTTTGACAGCTTTCATTTGCTTTAATGGACCATTCCAGTGACCCCAGCATAACTAATTTGAACTCTAGGAATAGCAGAACAAGTCAGGTTGAAGTTATAGGGTGAGGGGAAATGGAAGGAGACATTCTTTCTTTTTCTGATATTGGACCATCTAGACTCTGATTCACACACTCTGTAGTTGAACATGAACTTGTATGATGTATACATACTTGAGACGCAGAGAAGAAATGAATATGAATTTGCCTTGCAATTTATGAATATTTAAAAAGGAAAATAAATCCATAGATCTACATGTTGCACAAGTAATGTGGCATATTTCTGAAGTTGGGTTACAAGATTCACAGTCAAA
The DNA here is from genome assembly GCA_000715115.1 of Nicotiana otophora. Classification (NCBI taxonomy): domain Eukaryota; kingdom Viridiplantae; phylum Streptophyta; class Magnoliopsida; order Solanales; family Solanaceae; genus Nicotiana; species Nicotiana otophora. The sequence goes on along the minus strand of AWOL01S0105092.1, from coordinate 2,904 downwards.
CCTTCTTATCTGATGTGCAGGTACTTGTACAGAGGTTTGTCTACTGGAGACCGCCCAACATGTGACCAATGCCTAAGGATTCATGAAAAACTTACAGAAAAAGCTGGTTTGGGTTGCATACTGCGTTGTCTTGCTGACACTGTGAATACTGTGTGACTAATATCTGTTTATCAAAGCTGAATGAACACAATACTAAACTTTATGAACAAAAAAGATTTTCATCAATACAAATGAATGTTTACTTTGAAATTGCACTGGTATGTCTTTGCATGTTTAATTGAAGCTAAGATTAAGTTCAGCTTGTTTTCAAAGGGTTGTCTCCTCTCTTTAAATCTGTATTCTTCTAGGTATATAACATAAGAACTGTTCCAAGGCTATTTGAGCTTTCTGCCATTCCTTTTCTACTGTTGGTGGATGTAGTTTATGTGACAGTATCAAGTCAAGGAGATGTTGCTTCCAAGAGTTCTATAAACTGTATCGAAAGTTTTTTTGTACAACTTTGCTGTTGTTTGAGATCATCTCAAGCCCCCATCCCCCAACCCAAACCAAAAGATTGCAACTTAATACATTCTAGGGCATGTGGTGCATTTTGTGACTCTTGTACCACAAGTACCTCGGGGTCGCTTGCATCTAAAGGTGTGGCCTAGCTATCTATGAATGAAAATAATGAGATGGAATTATTTTTTTTTTCATATTTGCTCAACCCTTAATAGATAGAGTTATTGCTAGTGAAAGGTACGTGCAAGATGATCAAGATATCATCTGTTGTCAAAAATAAAAAAAGTAAAATAAACAGACACCGAGGGGATTGGTTAATGTAATCGACTTTGAGACCTTATGGGGAATCCTAGCTAGTCAAATACTTTTAGAGGCACAAGGTTTATGGATAATACCATAGCAATCATATCCACAAGTGCCCAACATGGATGTATAAAAGTGGCTAGTGAGCACAATTATGTCGTCCCATTTAAGTAACCATTTCCCTACACAAATGAAATGAACAAATTCAACAATTGTTGCTCTTGACCCAACATTACATCCCGCTTTTGGAACATTAATCATTCATCTACTAAAGAGAACCCCAACAAAAATAAAACTTAAGATTCTCTTGTAATCATCTCATTCATCTCCTACTCTATAAACACTTTCTGATTCCTCCCTACCTTAATCTGGACCACTTTTCACTACCCTTTGTCTATCTGTTTGGCTCCAAGTAGAGTTTATACTCTTCCCATTGTGTCTAAAATGACCTTTTCACCCTCACAACAAGAGTAAACTACAGTTGTGTTCGTTGCACGTCGAGTGTTTTAGGGGAGAAAATTGCAGCCCATGGTTTGTTAAGGGGCACTGGCGGTTGGTGAAGGGCGCCTACAGGGTGGTTCGAGCGAGAGACACCTGCACCAGTGACTGAAGAAGAGGCGGCAGAGGAGGAAGAAGACGATACGGCCACACGCTCGCACTGAGGGCACATGGTAAGGGTGGTGGGAGGAGTCATGTTCATGTACATTTGTGGAGAAAGCTTCAATGCTCTAAGCTCAGTAACTTCCTTCTGCAATCGTCTGTTTTCCTCTGTCAGATTCTCACAGCAACGCCTCAAGTACTCACAATCAACCTCTGTTTGCTTCAACTTGGTCCTGCATTATTCAAGCCATTACTTAGACCTTCTAAATAAAGTATTACTCATCATAGAAAATTATGTTCAAAGAATTGACGCCAGTGTAATTCGACAAGTGGGGTCAGATGAACCAAAATCAAAAGCAAATGAACCATTATTTGAACAACAACAACCCCAATGTAATCCAACAAGTCGTCTTGGAAGGATAGTGTGTATGAAGCCTTACCCATATCTTATCAAGATAGACCCTTGGCTCAAGCAAGGCACAATCACAGTCATGAACCATAATTTAACGCGGAACATATATACATTTGTAAAACAAAACTAAATTTATCAACCAGTATTAAATTCTTAACTAAGTACAATAAGTTCAGTGCAAAAAACCTCATAAATTGAAATAAAATAGGACAAAATGTTTTTTGTAATTATTGTAGAATAAATTGTTTGACCATTTTAAATTCAAGGGTAAGAAGTATAATCCATGCACACGTGTGTAACCCGAGAGGGCTTTACTTAGATTATCATAATCAAAATTTTATAATGGAACACTACACGTGCTCTAAGTAATTATCGAAGATCATGCTACAAACGTGAAATATTATTTCAATGCCAAAAATACTCTTGAATCAGTAAGCAAATAACATACCTTGCCCTTCTGTTCTGAAACCACACCTCCACTTGTCTTGGCCTGAGATTCAGCTGTTTCGACAGTGCCAATTTTTGCTTCTAAAGAAAAAATAATAATTCATCACCTTTTGCATTTAAAAAATCAGATTATTCGAGAAACATAGATGCTTATTTTCCTAAATTTTTTATAATACTATCGGATTATTTTTTTGGGGAGAAGTACATTGACATATTTTCACCCCCAAAGCCAATTACAACTACTCTCTCCGTTCCAATTTACGTGAACCTGTTTGACTAAGCACCCTCCACTTCCAACCAAGAGGTAGAGGTTGCGAGTTCGAGTCATCCCAAGAGCAAGGTGGGGAGTTCTTGGAGGGAAGGATGCCGAGGGTCATTTGAAAACAGCCTCTCTACCCCAGGGTAGGGGTAAGGTCTGCATACACACTACCCTCCCCAGACCCCACTAATGGGATTACACTGGGTTGTTGTTGTTGTTGTTGTTATTTGACTAAGCACAAAGTTTAAGAAAAAATAAGACTTTTGAAATTTGTGGTCCTAAACAATTCAAATTATTTCCAAATTTAGGAAGTGATCATTCTTTTTGGAACGGATCAAAAAATAAATAGGTTCACGGCAACGGAGGTACTACAAAACCCGTTTAA
>AWOL01S0105091.1:32274-48997 GCA_000715115.1 Nicotiana otophora | reverse complement strand
AAGGAAGCAGCTGCGAGGCTTTTCAGGAAGCAGCTGCGAGGCTTTTCTTTAGCTGTTTGTAAGCTGTCTGCATGAGCTGTTTGCAACCCNTATTCTAAAAATAGATTTTCACTTTTGCTTATCACTTTTAGTATATCAAGAGAAGACAATTTATTTTTTCCTATTATACTCACAACATTAATTATTCATTTCAAATCATTTTCTTAAAACCATTAAAAATATGCATCAATTAATATGTGTATCATGGTAATTTATGCACTTTATTTATTATTCCTTAAGAGACATAAAAAATCAAAACACNGCGGAGTAATAAATGAACACCCACAATATAATTATTTTCATAACACTTACTAGCTTATTGTTTTTTGATAATTAGATTAAAGCAACTTGTAATTTCAACAAAATCGAGAATACACTAACAAATTAAGGAGTCTACACTCTACATTTTTTTTTTTTTTTTACCATTCCCCATTAAAGGAGCAAAGAGTCACTTTTACTTGTCCAGTATTTTAATAAAATCGAGAATACACTAACAAATTATGTTAGATAATTACTCCGTTCACTTTTACTTGTCCAATATTCTAAAAATAGATTTTCACTTTTGCTTATCACTTTTAGTATATCAAGAGAAGACAATTTATGTTTTCCTAATATACTCACAACATTAATTATTCATTTCAAATTATTTTCTTAAAACCATTTAAAATATGCATCAATTAATATGTGTATTATGGTAATTTATGCACTTCATTTATTATTCCTTAAGAGACATAAAAAATCAAAATATGACAAGTAAAAGTGAACATATAAAGTAGTATTTTACCTTCTAATATGAATTTTTGACACAAATTCGACTTTAGTCGAACCATCAATATGTATCGAACTAAATGAAAAGCAAAAAAAACAAAAACAAAATCTATAAATATGATGCCACTGTACCCACCACCCCACTCCTTTTTTTGGGCCATGCGTGGGGTATGGGATAGAGAAAGTTAGGACAGTGACATGAATGTACCTCCCAGGTTACTTATTCCTTTCCTTTTTTTGCTTCTTCAAATTTTAAACATTTCAATGTATCAAATAATTATAGCTTATTGTACTCAAGGGAACAATAATTCAGATGCCATCATTCGAATGGAAACCACGCAAAACTCTTGTTCTCACCTAAGTGAACGTACTATTTTTTGCTAGAATTATATATATATATATATATAGGCGGAGTCAGAATTTAAAATTTATTGGTTCGATATTCTAATTTTTTTTAATTATTGAGTTCTAAATTATTAATTTGTCTATATTCAATAAATTTTTTAAGATAGATATAAGATCTTGACTAAAACTAGTGAGTTCGACCGAACTCATAAACTCTATGTTAGCTCTGCTCCTGTATGTGTATGTGAGCTACTATCAAATTATGTGGTGGGGTGATTAGAATTATTTTAGAGATCTCACTACTGGAAAAAAACATAAATTTCCAACGAACATCTGGTCGGAAATTGGCTCGTCGTAAAGGAATTTTCACCGGAGGTCCATCGAAAACGTTTCAAACTAGCCGGTTTACAAGATTGATAGCAATAATATACCCAGTGTGTTCTTACAGTGTGGGGGTCTGACCGTACACCTACTTTGTGGAGGTAGAAAGACTGTTTCCAGAAAATCATAGCTCATTTAATTTTGGCGAGTGGCGGATGTAGTGTAGTATCATCGGGTTCGCTGAGTAAAAATTTATGTGTAAAAATTCATTAAAATTACAAAAATAGTAGATATGAACCCATAACTTTAAAAATATAATGGGTTCAATATTAAAAACTTTAAAAGTTGAACCCATAAAATTTAAAACCTGGATCCGCCTCTGATTTTGCCTGGTTACTTACTTAAGTGCAACAACAACAACAACAACAACCCAGTATAATCCCACTAGTGGGGTCTGGGGAGGGTAGTGTGTATGCAGACCTTACCCCTACCCTGGGGTAGAGAGGCTGTTTCCAAATGACCCTCGGCATCCTTCCCTCCAAGAACTCCCCACCTTGCTCTTGGGGTGACTCGAACTCACAACCTCTTGGTTGGAAGTGGAGGGTGCTTACCATCAGAGCAACCCACTTAAGTGCATGTTATTGTTATTTAATTTTATGGGTTATAATCATAAATATATAAATTTGGGTTTGGTTAGCAGCATGAAGCTAAACTTTGAACGTATGACATGTGGAGAAGATGTCAAAATAAGCACACACAAATTAGTAGTATATTCTTCGGGATAATTCAGTGGTAAAATCCAAGAAATCAATTAATTTCTGCAAATGGGATTTTTCAATCTCGTGAATCAGCCTAGGGAAAGAAGAAGAAAAACAATTCCAAAGAGAAAAGATCAATCAAGAGGATATAATTCAAACCTGAATGTCGCGGCGAGTTAGAATTTCAAATCTTCAATATATATATATATATATATATATATATAAAACATCTTAACAATTAACCTTCTACAAATAAAAAATATTACTACGGAAAACGCCTTGTACATAAATATAAAAAATTGTTCCAAAAATACGTAACAGTCACCCTCCCAAGCAGCGGCGGACCCATTATTTGGGTTGGGGTCATTGGCCCTGGTAACTCCTAAAAATACTTGTTTAATCCTATATAACATGAGGTAAATATTTTGATTGGCGCAATAAGATTCAAATCTTAAATAGACAGTGATATTGGTCAAGCTGAAAGAGTACAATTTGACTTTTACTGTTCTGTCTCAGTTCGATTCTGACCCAATATTTGCTCAAATTTTTATTAATGGTACTTCGGCTACTTTCAATTTTTGGGTCTGCCTCTTTTTCCAAGCACTCTCCTCTTTGAAGTTTCCAACTTGTAGGTATTGTATTAGTTTTTTCAAAATCTACGAGTTGATATCATGGAAAGATTCAGTTTGAAACATAATTAATAAAATATTCGTTAAATTTACCATTAGATGCTAGTTTTTTCAAATAATTTTGAGGTTTTAATAATTATGCTTTAGAGGGTACTTCAGTTCAGAATAAGTTTATCATGAAATTATAATGCAGGAAATTATAATCTCACATTTAATATGTGATAGATAATAACAAAGTTTTGGTATACTTTTACACTGATATTAACTAATATCAGAACTAATTATTGAATAAAATATAATTTGTAATTTATATCGAAGTTAATATCGTAATCTTGATAATTAAAAGACTTATACGTAATTTTTCAAAAACAAATAAAAATAAAAATTGACACGTTATTATACAACTGTGCTTGGGTACAATTGACTCAGCAAAGGACGTTAAGCAGACTGCGCGTTGGACTTGCAGAATATGACTTATCAAAACGTACTACCTACAGGCATAATACGACGTCGTTGCGCTAGTGGCAACGAAAATACTGTTCGATTCAAGGTCCACAAAATATTTCAGCATAATATATATTAGAATTTCAGTATAATATACTGAATTTTAATTTATACATGTGTGCTTCAATCTCTAATATATTATGTTGGAACTTTTCATATATTCATATTTTTATAAAATAGTAACTATTTTCCGATAATTTTATAAATACTGATTATTTTTCAATTATCAGTCCGAAAAATGGTCACCACGCTATTTTCACCTTATCAAAACGTACTACCTGCAGGCATAATACGACGTCGTTGCGCTTGTGGTAACGCATCTCCCAAGGCCCAAAGGGAGCAGCGGGTAGGGCCCAATATAAAAATGGTCCCAAACCAAGCAGAAACTTGACAATGACTAACCTGCCACGTGTCCTACTATTAGTACGTACTACGTAGATATATCAGAAATTCAGATAATACATTGTACCCCGATTAGGACCACCATCTTTTTTCAGATAATAATACATTGTATATCAATTCGAAAATTTGAGTCAAATATAGAAAAAAATATGACATGACTTGGTGTTGAAAACAATACTCGACTACATTTGATTTGGTTTGATTTTAACTAAAAAAATTCAAATCGAAACGAGAACAACCGACATTATATGTATAGAAGTTTTAAATGTATGTAATACATAAATTTTTTTATTATAATGTAGTTTATAAATATTTCTTAAGTTTTTGCATAATTTTATCTTTTAACGTATTATTTCAAAATTTGACTTATAATTTTTGGATGCTCCAATAAATTTTATAATCCATAAATGTTAGTAACTCAAATAAATCCTAAACCAAAATCAAATCAAGACTAATACTAAAACATTCAATTCAATTGTACTATGAATAAAAATAGTGTGAGATATCTATTGTTTATTTTTTCCATGAATTAGATAAAATGTACAATATAACTTATTTTTCTTTTAGAGGTTAGTCATGTAAATAATAGTACTTATTAGTCGTAATTTTAAATTATGTTTATTTTCATTATAACTTATTAATAATATTTATTTTATGTAATTTTATTATCTTTATTGTTGAATATTTTAGTACAATGCCATGACTCATCTCATATTTATGTTATTTTATTGAAAACATCTTATATAGTTCTGTCTTACTAGGATTAAATAAATATTTGAGCACAAATTTTACGTTTTGTGCAATGAAGACTTTATGAAAAAAAAAAACCCGAAAAACCACGAAAATCTGAGATTAAAAAACCTGACTTTTATTGGTTTGGTTTGGTATTTAGATTTAATAACCCGATATAATTGGTTTGGTTTGGTAATTAGAAAATTCGAGCCAATCTCACATATGTACACCCCTAGTATAAACATTACTCGTATTCATATATATAATTATTTTACAAAAGAATTACCTAACCTTCCACTTGACCGTTTAAATTAAAAGCTGACTAATGAAAAATATGTGTATAATTAATGTATAACAACTAAAAAAAATAAACAATAAATCAGGCAAAATATTTGTGTGAATATTTCTAATTATACTCACCTGTTGATATCAGCTTATGACATACTAAATACAAAAATAATAGTTAAAATGAAAGTTATAAATAATTAAATATATAATTAAATATAAAAGGATAGAGGTAAATTAGTAATTTCTTTTTCTAATAGTTAAGTACATGATTTCAGATTTTTATCTTGCAGAAAATAATAAAATATCATAGATTTATATGCATCATCACAATGCAGGGTATCTTGGACCAATAATTCGTGCGAAGTAGAGTAGTAAACCAAACTAGTAGTATATGTCGATAGTTTCATAGAAAAAATAGCTGGTATTAATTTGTCTGCTAATTAGTTTATTTGTAGCAAACTAAGGAGAAAGTAATAGCAGGTTTGTTACTCCATTTTGGTACCACAACTATTACACTTATTTCCCAAATTATGTTGAATCAGTTATATATATTCTCATTAATTATGCCACTTAACTTTTACTATCATATAATAAACGAATAACTAGTCACGGAAAAAGTGGAGTATGTACTTATAACTTGTAAGAACAACTTTGGGAAAAAACTAAGTTGTGGTAGAGTAATAAGTACTTTTTACCCTTAACAAGAGGTTTCAGGTTCGAGCATGACTATAGAATCGCCTTTGTTTGGCAACGTTTTACCTCCTAGTATGAAACTTTTCAGTACAAATCCACATTTATAGCCTGTTTAGCCCAACTTTGTTTTTTCCAGCCAAAATTGTATTTTGTTTTGTTGCTAAAAGTGCTATTTTTCAAAAAATTGAGGTGTTTGACTAAGCTTTTAGAAGAAAAAAAAATACGTTTGAGGAGAAGCATAATCAATTTTTGAAAAGTAAAAAAAAGTAACTTTATCTCCAAAAGTACTTTTATAATAAACACTTTTGAGAAAAATTACACTTAAAAATAATATTTAAAAGCTTGGCCAAATACTAATTACTAGTCAAAAATATTTTTTAAATTGATTAATTCAACACAAATTATTTATTACTAAAAGTACTGTTTTAAAAATTACTATTAAAAAAAAATATTTCTGTTATTTTAAAAAAATTGGCCAAACATGTTTTAATATTGCGCATTTGGAAAAAAGAGTTGGCAAGAAAAACCAGTTGTCACGTGTTGAGGGTAGAGCCCACAAAATTGATGTAGTGGCGGAGACAGTAATTAAGAGGGTGATGAGGTTACCTGTTGGTCAAAATACCACCACCCACCAACAGGCAAAAAAAATGAGCATTAAAATTCATCAAAAATATAGTAGTATTTTTCACGATTCACATTAAATGATCATTTTAATTTTTTATTTTGATCTAAAATAAGTATTTATTTATATAATTAAAAAGGAATTAATTTTTTTTTTTAAAATTTTCCCTTATTTACGTATTTTATGTATCAAGGTAATAATTAATTAAAATTAATTTAATGAATATATTTTTTTTTGTCTCGAAGTTCATATTTGTTTAATGAGTATGTCAACTGTGCTACCTAAAATAAATAAAAAAATGAAATTGTGGCGCGTAAAGAAAAGGAGGATAAATGTCTGCCGGGTATAGATGAGCCAACCCTGTTGCCTGCCGCGAAGCAGACAATTAGTGAGAGAGGGTACACTCATTTAACTTAACGCCCACTTCACTTTTCCCCTACCCTCCGTTACTATATTTACACCCCTATTTAATACCTACTTTATGTCTATAAAAGAATGATAATATCCAGAAAAATAATAATGACATTATTAGTTCTTTTTTTTTTCATCAGTATTTGATCCGGATTAGAATTTCTATTAATTTAGAATTTCAGATTTACATTGTATAATGCTCACTAAGAGAAAAGACACTCTATTAAATTCTTTTCTTATTCTTAAATCTCGAATCTGAAACCTTTATTTAAAATGAATATTAATCATCTCAATAAGTTGAGTTTGATTTCAAATATTTAGTGTTTTAAGAAGATAAATAGTTTGTTTTCTTCAAATTCACTCTTATTATTTGAATTAGTAAAATATCAATTAAGTGAGACATTTTAGAAAGATAAATATTACTTTGGACAAATATTCTAATAATTAAGATTATAGAATATTAATCCTTAAATACCTATAAAAATCTTAAAAGATAAATAATATGAATATGAGACAGTACTATGTCAATTTTTCATTGTAATAATATATTAAAAATAGGAAAAAGGCCCAAAAATGACCTTGTGGTATTCGAAATGGATTAATTATAACCCCCGTTTAAACTTGAGTCCACAAATGACCCTGTCGTTATAGAATGGGTCTAATAATGCCCTTGTGTTATTCGAAATTGATCAATTATAACCCTCGTTTAAATTTGAGCTCACTAATGACCCTGTCGTTAAAGAATGGGTCTAATACTGCTATTTCCCTCAGTTAGTAATAATTAGGGGTGTTTAACGGCGATGTCATTAGTGGGCTCAACCTCATAGTAGGGGTAAGGTCTGCGTACACACTACCCTCCCCAGACCCCACTAGTGGGATTATACTGGGTTGTTGTTGTTGTTGTTGTCATTAGTGGGCTCAAATTTAAACGAGAGTTATAATTGATCTATTTCAAATAATACAAGGGTATTATTAGACTCATTTTATAACGGCAGGGTCATTTGTGGACTCAAGTTTAAACGGGGGTTATAATTGATCCATTTCGAATACCGCAAGGTCATTTTTGAGTCTTTTCCCTTGAAAATAATTTGATAGAAAGGTAATACTAGAAAAAATGTTTCCTCTTCTATGAACAAACTAATAAAAATATAAACAAATAAAACTATAGGAATAAGGGTAATTTCTTTTCTTTCATAGTAAACTAACCAATTATCCAAATATTTCAATATAAATAAAAAGCCAAAAAAAGAACTCATAATTAGCAGGCCGGTACATTACCGCCGTTAGTAACAAACCTTAAAGTACAGTATCAATTGCTCTACTTTTCCGTCAAAATCTGTCGTCATCCAAACAACCTGGTCCCACAGTTCTTAAATTTTATTTTGATAAAATTTTAACTTGATGTTAGGTAACTATATTGAGACCCGATTAATTCTTATGACCTTAAGGCTTGTTATGAGAAAAAACATGTAAAAATTACATTAGTTAGCCACTTTAAAGAATTATTATTTAGAAATTAATTAGTGTATTCTATCAATGAGGTTGTGGTAGAGTGATAATTATTCCTTCATCCTTAAATAGAGGTCTCGAGTTCGAGTCCCTGAGTATAAAGTCGTCTTTGTTAGAGAGCGTTTTACCTAAATGTGAGATTTTTCGGCGCAAATTCGGATTTAATCGGATCCCAATATGAGTACTGAATACCTGGTGAGAAAAAAAAAAAACTAATGTATTCTGAATTTCAATTTTTCAATTTAATTTTCACGATAAAAATATCATGAATTGTTGTGAAGTTAAATTTTTTAGTACAAATTAAAATCCTAGACATTAGTTTTAAATAGAAGTTAAAACTAATCTATTTAAGAAGGAAAGGTGGTATTCATTACATTACAGTCCATGATAATAATAATCTGATTACAAAGTTAGAAACTAACCATAGTTAAAAGTGAGTCGAAGCAAGCGTTACAAACCAACCAACCACCCCCCTTGTCTAAGGCTCTGCTCCCTCACACTACACAGATGAAAAAAGGAGACAAGCACGTTCTCTGCAATAGGCGATAGAAAGCAACAAATCAAGCCATATATTAAGCTGTTTTTTGTGTACTCTGTAACGGCGTTTTCTCAATTTCTCTCTCTCATCCCCCATTTTTTTCACCTTATTCACGAAAAAGAAAATTATTAGCTGCCTGCTCCTCTTCTTCCTCTGTTGCAGTAGTAGTAGTACTATTGTTTGCATTTATTTTTCTCAAGTACTATACATATAGTAGGACTTTACAACACTTTAACTGTGGTATTATAAAAGGGTGGTGAATTTAGCCAGTTTTTTGGGATGTTCTTTGTGTTAGTTTCTTGATTCAGAATTTTGGGTCTCATTTTGTTTAGCTTTCTTTGCTTATATTATGGAGAATAATGGGTGTTATCAGTCTCTGCAGCAGACCAATTTTTCAGTTAAAGGTTTGATTTTTACTTTTGTTTTTTTATAGTGTTTGAATTGTAATTTGAGAATTTTGGACCATTTGTTTTATTTTTTTGTGGAAATGTTTCAGGTAAAGATGATCTGTACCAAGAGTTATGGAAGTTGTGTGCAGGTCCATTAGTGGATGTACCAAAATATGGAGAAAGAGTTTACTATTTCCCACAAGGTCACATGGAGCAAGTAAGTTTTTTTATTTTTTTTATTTTATTTTTATTATAATTTTTGGGTTTTCCTATTTTAGGTCTATATGTTTGATTCAAAGTTAAGTTCTTGGTTTGGAGTTATGGAGTTAATTTTGGTGTCAATTATTGGATTTTTCTCTTTTTGAGTATCTATTTTGGGTTTTTACTATTTATGGGGATTGTAAAAATTGTGTCTTTACTTTTTTGTCCCACCTTTTTTATTTTTGGTTTGGATAGTTGGAAGCATCAATGAATCAGGAATTGAATCTGAGAATTCCATCATTCAATCTTAAACCAAAGATCCTCTGTCGTGTTATTCACACTCAGCTCCTGGTATGTTGCACTTTCCTTTTTTTGATATTTAAAGATATTTACTTTTACAGTATTTTTTATCAGTATATTTACTTATATTGTAGTATTTCATCCAAACAGTGACATATTAATTGTGGGGTTCAAGCAATGTTTTTTTTGGGTGATGAAACAAATTTGATGAGTGATTTTTCGACGTAATTGTTGTAGGCTGAGCAAGATACTGATGAGGTCTATGCCCAAATTACTTTGATGCCCGAAGCAGCTGAAGTAAGAAGTTAAAAGAACCTCTTTTCATACTTTGGAAATTTATGTTGTATGTTGTAGTATTCAACTCAATTTGGCTGTAACTGAATTTAGCAAGCCGAACCGACTAGTCAAGATCCATGCCCGCCCGAGCCTCAGAGGCCTAAAGTTCATTCCTTCTGCAAAGTTTTGACTGCATCGGATACGAGCACTCATGGCGGATTTTCTGTTCTTAGGAAACATGCTAATGAATGTCTTCCACCCCTGGTAAATATTAGCTGATCTTTTCATATATAGTCTACGGTTTGTCTCCTTTTGACAAATTGATGCATTAGCTCTCTTGCTGTTACCTTTTGTTAGGACATGAACCAGCAGACTCCAACTCAAGAATTGATCGCGAAAGACCTTCATGGTACCGAGTGGCACTTTAAACATATATTTAGAGGTAATTCTTCTGGAACAAGGAGATTGCAACATTTCGTTGCAAGGATCAAAAACTCACTCTTGATGTTATAATTAACAGGCCAACCTCGGAGACATTTACTTACCACAGGGTGGAGTACCTTTGTTTCTTCAAAGCGATTAGTTGCTGGGGATTCTTTTGTATTCTTGAGGTATCTCTCTTTAGTCGTGGTTTCTACGAAAGATATTTAATTGCATAAATTTGCATGAAATCACAGGCAGAGCCAGGATTTTAACCGTATGGGTTCTGGATTTTAGAACGATGACTTAAAGTGCTAATGATTTGGTTGTAAATTTAATATTTGGACATATTTAATGAATTTGTTAACACAAATACATTGTTCGAGCAAACTCTACTTGGTCGGCCGAACCCGTAGCTCGGCTTCTGCCTCCGCCGATGCATGACATATCTCTGGAATAGTTAGTGTTGATTTGCTTATAATAATTATATTCTGTGGATATGTTGGTTCTAGGGGTGGGAATGGAGAACTACGAGTTGGTGTTAGACGGCTTGCTCGCCAGCAGAGCTCGATGCCATCATCGGTGATATCAAGTCAGAGCATGCACCTAGGAGTCCTAGCTACAGCATCTCATGCTGTTACAACCCAGACCTTGTTTGTTGTTTACTACAAGCCGAGGTTTGTCACATATATTTCCTTTCAATTTACCATCCTTGTGCAAAGTAGAGATCACTTTTCACTGCCAGAGAACATATTAAATCTTTCATATATTCTTTAAATTTTTCTGCTGTGACAAAACATTTCAGAACCAGTCAGTTTATCATTGGCCTCAACAAATACTTAGAGACTGTTAAACATGGATATTCAGTTGGCATGCGGTTTAAGATGCAGTTTGAAGGAGAAGAGAGTCCTGAGAGAAGGTAGTGAGATATAAATGTCAACAAGTCTTCGACTTAGATGTTTATTTGGCAACTTCTTAGTACTGACCTGTTTCGGGTTTTTCTTGGGCTATTCCTGTATTATTTCTCAGATTTACTGGCACTATAGTTGGGATTGAAGATCTTTCCTCACAGTGGAAAGATTCTACATGGCGATCTTTGAAGGTTGATATAGTTAATATAGTTGGTTGAGTGTTTATGTTCAGCAATATTCATTAGGTTCAGTAGGTAATTAACATTTTCTACCTTCATTACAGGTTCAATGGGACGAGCCGGCATCCATTTCAAGACCCGACAGAGTTTCTCCTTGGGAAATAGAACCTTTTGTGCTTTCAGTTCCGAATCCACTTGTCCCGCCAATGGCAGGGAAGAATAAAAGGCATCGACCACATAGTGAAACCAAAATTTCAGGTTATAATGAAAACTCTCAACAGCATGGTTTTTTTCTTGTGTTGGTTTATTTAATTTTCATTTTCTTAATTAGTTTGCCTTTATGCTGCTAGAACCTGCATCCTCAATTGCATCAGCGGTTTGGAATCCTTCCACTGACTCGCCTCAATTTAACACCACTGGCATCAACAGCAGTACTAATTGCATGCTAACGTCTCATACAGACAGTGTTTGTGGTTGGCGGCTTCCTCATTTACATACTTCTTCAAGTATGCTTGTGGATGAGACGGAAGACACTAAAAGTGCTTCAGCTTGGTCTGGTTTTCCAAGCGTTTTGTCCTCGCAATTCAGTAAAGGGATTAATCAGCCGATTCTTAGTCCTACCGATGAGAGAAAATGTGATACCATCACAACCTGTAGATTATTTGGTATTGACTTGAAAAGTACCTTAATCAGAACTACCGAAGCACCACTACCAAAACCAGCCAACATTTCTAATGTCTCCGCCGAGAGAGCATCTCCAAACACAGTGCCTGCTTTTGATTCAGATCAAAACTCTGATCTTTCAATTGATTTCAAAGATCAAAAGCAAGGCCAGTTGCAGTTACTCCTAAAAGAGGTTCAAAGCAAGCAGAATTGTTCCACCCGGAGCCGCACCAAGGTATTAAATCAAAAGGCAGAAAATTGTAGCATTACAAATTTATTATTGTCTTGAAAGATATTATTAAAACTCAAACACTTATTTGTGTGGGGAATTACTTGAGAAGGTTCAAATGCAAGGGGTAGCTGTGGGTCGTGCAGTGGATTTAACCGCACTGAAAGGATATAATGAGCTTATAAAGGAACTCGAGGAGATGTTTGAAATCCAAGGAGAACTTCACCCGCGAAATAAATGGGAGATGGTTTTTACAGATGATGAAGGAGATATGATGCTTATGGGTGATCATCCATGGCTGTAAGTTCTCTTTTCTGCCAATTTAAGACAGATATATAACCAATATATAAGATGTCTGCTACTTCCATATCTTAATACTATTTGCTCAATTACTTAACTGCAGAGAGTTTTGCAATGTGGTGAGGAGGATATTCATTGTTTCCAGTCAAGATATGAAAAAATGGAGTGCAGGAAACAAAGTTCTGTCGTGTGCAGCAGACAATGAGGCGATTGCTTTCTAAGTTGAATCATTTTTTTCATCTCTTCGACTTGAGTCTCCAAATATCATCTCTAAAGAAAAAGGGGTGTTCACATAGCACGACGTAAAACTCCCTTTTCTTTCTTCCATGTTAGGTTGTTGGAAGAGTCATGGTTGTAAGATCATCGAGGTTTTAGCTACTTCATGCTCGGTTTTGAGAGCAGCTAAGTGTAATTTAACTGGTTGTAGTAGGATCAACTAGTATAGGAATAGTATTAGAAGTTGTGAATAGTTGATGGTACTTCTAATGGTTTTTCAAGTGTTCTATGTATTTTGTAAATATTCATGTGTCAATTGTAAGAAGTCAACCATTCTGTATCACAATGCATTGTCCTGTTATTCTACTTCAACTTAATGAAATGAGACAGTGGAAATTGCTTGATGCCTATCCTTTCTGTATGTACTTATTAATAAGAAATTAACAATTAAAATAGCAAATGTTCATACAAAATGGAATAGCCACTCTATGGCGTGACACCTTTCGCTCCTCCATTCCGCCTGTCCAGATGCCGTATCATATATCGCCCTTTCTTTCCTCTCGGCTATTCATGCATGAAGATCGTCGTATGTATGTTCGGTGCTATAATAGGTAGAAGTATATTATGGCAGGATCAGTCACCCGGGAACAAGAATTTATTGGATAATGCAAATGTTTTATAGTAGCACGAATTTTGTGCAGACAAGAGATGACATTATTCAGAAAACTTTTATTTATATCTTGTTCTTCATTATGCTAGTGTAGAATCATTTTCTTTTTCACTATATGAGGCAGTAACAATGTTCCAGTCAAAGATTTACTATTCATTCTCAATAAGGTAAATAAAAGATCTGTTAGTTGGGTTATGTACATGTATTTAAAGGTCTTTTTTCTCTTTATGGTTTTAATATTAATCTAACTAGCCGCTTATCCAACCACTTAAACTAAAAATAGACGATAAATGTACAATATATATATACATACATATATATATATATATATACATATATGTATGTATATATGTGTGTGTATAATTGTGTATAATTAGTATATAATTATTATATACCAGCTACAAAAAAAATAAAAAATAATAATGAATCCAACCGGTTATTTATATCAAGATCCTTTAGGGGATTTTTACATAAATAGTCGGCCATATTCACTGTTTATCTTCTCTAGTCATATATAAAGATTATATATTGATTTAACATGATTATACACATATAATATATAAATTACACAAATATTATACCTCAACCGACTATTTTTAGTTTAAGCCGATGGGTGGGCGGCTATTTGGGTTAATTGTTCGTCCTTTAATTAAACACCAAGCTACTCTTAAGTGGCTTTTGAAATATTGGGTCTTAGAGAAAGGATCCCATGAGATAAAAAGTTAACGGGCCTCAACGGATTGTACAGGCCGTCAAATGGGCTTGACCCATAAGACTGGCCCAACCTATACCCCTACTTTGATAAGATTGGGCTGACTTTTCAGCTCATTTTAAGCATGCGCTATTAAGCCCAACCTCACTTAGCTAGCAGCCTTAGTAGGGTTGGCCTGGCTGTCCTTGATGCCAGTGGCAGAGCCAAAATCTTTATCAAGAGAAATCAAAATATAAATAATTAGATATATTGAAACGTCAAGGGGAATCAACGTATTGTAAATATACATAAAATAAAAAAATTTATCTGGCAATATAGTGTAATTTTTCGGCGAAGGGTGTTGCTTGACACCCCTTGGTTCAATGTGGCTCCGCCATTGCTTGAGGCCCGAAGAATAAAAATAAAAATAAAAATAAATTAAATTACTTAATCAATAATCAAGAATAGTAAATATATAAAACAAAATTTTTACAGAAAATATGCATTTTCTTCTTCATCTAATAGCATGTTTGGCTAAGCTTGAAAAATTACCTTATTTTGAAAAGTGTTTTTTTCAAAAGTGCTTTTCAAAAAAATACTTTTGGAGAAAATCAGTTTGTGTTTGGCCAAGCTTTTCAAAAAGTGCTTTTATGTGTCAAATTACAAATAAGGTCATGAAAAGATTTGCTTAATAGTTAATATTATATAAGTAGATAAATAATGACAAATTTTTATTATTAAAGATAATAATTAAGTTTTTTTATTTTATTTAAATAAAATATAAAAATAAAATTGAAAAGTACTTTATTCTTTCAAGATAATTTAAATATATCAAAAATCAAGTTCATCCCAAAATCATTTCATATTACTTAATAGTTTAAATTAAGTAAGGTTATTTTGGTATATATAATATTTTGCAAAGGATATTTTTGGTAGGAAGAAAAGTCAAAACTGCTTCTACTTCTGTTCATGGAGAGAAACTATTTTTTTCTGCTTCTAGTTAAAAGTACTTATTTTTTCAAAAAAAAGAATTGGCCAAATACGTGAAATTGAGAAAAAAAGCACTAAAGCACTTTTGGCATACCACAAGCTTGACAAGGCTATAAAGCATTTGTCTCTCAGTTCCTTTAAGAAACTGCTAAGCTCAAAAATCAAGAAATTCTGTCAAACCATTCATGTTGGTGCTTTGTGGTGTTGTGTTTTTTTTTTTTTTGAGTTGTTTTAAATCTATTTTCTTTGAGAAAATCATAATTTAATTTCCTAAGTAGTAACCTTTACATATAAAATGAGATAGACGGAGTAATATATCTCGATCTATTCCAACTAATTTGATACACGCTCTCTCTTAAAAATTTGAATGCCGCCGGATCATTTAACCGCTTAAATTGAAAATTACATACAGATCTATAATATATATATAATCTATGTATATATATCTATGATCATATATAATCAATTATAATCTATGTATACCGATTATAAATAATAAACTATGAATTCAATCGGCTACTTGCACAAAAATCCCCTTAAATTTCCTCTTTATTTCCTAGTACAAATTTCCAATTCTTTCCTTTCACCTTTCTTCATTCCACCACTTATATTTTTTCTTTTCTTTCCATTTCCATTAATTTCATCAGTCACCGTCTCACAAACTTGTTATTCTCTCATTGAAGCAGGTGCCAAAGTTCTGTCAATTTCCATAGTAAGTCCATGTTTCGTAGAAGACAAAGGTCTCAGTTATCAAACCAATCTTTTTAGGACCACTACAGGATTTCCTTTAAATGGCACAACCACATGATTTTTTTGTGTGAGTATATTTTAATCTGATCTCTCTTAAACATTGATGCTCTTTATAATTATTTTTAAGAGTTTATTACTCATATGGTCACTCAACTATCAGAAATTATCTACTAAAGTCATTTTTTTTTCCCTTTGTAATAGCAAAGTCACTTAACTATGCCTATGACACTCAAAAGGCCACTCAACTAGATTTCTCAAAATTTTAATCGCAAAATACCTATTTTACCCTCTAAATTATCAACTTTTATCGTCTTTTTATTTTTTAGCTTCTTAAGATTATAGTTTTTTTCCCTTTTCATTTATATTATGGCCTTACCTTAGAATAAATAAATTTTATTTACAAATTAAAAAAATAAACATAGTATTTAAGCATATATAACGTTGGAATAATAAAATATTGAGCATAGTAGAAATTTAACTAGAACAATTTCTTCGTAATAATAATTTTGATATTAACAACAAAAACTCAATAACCAATATATTGTGAATAGCCAAGAGTAGTACCCCTCGACATATACAAGATAATTTTTCAAGACCCGAAATATCACTAAGTCACAAGCTGCTATAATCTATATAGCTCTATACAAAAGTATGAAGATAATAAAGAAAGTCTATAGGCGAGGGAGTAGAAGGGGACTCCGAAGATCTGCGGACACAAGCAGAAATACCTTGAAGTCTCCTAGAATCAGCAGTACGTACTAACCTCGAGGCTGATAGCTCGCACTTGGATCTGCACACGAAAACATGTGCAGGAAAGGGAATGAGTACACCACAATGGTACCCAGTAAGTGCCAAGCCTAACCTCGGTCGAGTAGTGACGAGGTCAGGTTAAGGCCTTACCGGAGTAAATATAATAAATTAAACAGTAAAAGATATAAGTAAAATTTATGGTAACACAGTTAAAGAGATTCTCAAAAAA
>AWOL01S0105091.1:0-22461 GCA_000715115.1 Nicotiana otophora | reverse complement strand
AGCTGAATGAACAGGGCGACTCACAAAACCCCTACCATAGCGTGCTGCTGGTGCACGAGCTCCTGAATAATGACCAGTCTCTCGAGACCTCTTGGCCTCTGTCTCCTCTTTGTCCTGGGCAAACATGCCCTCCACTCTCCTGGTAATGCTCATTGCTTGCTGATAAGTGATGTCCATCTCTAACTCCCTGGCCATACTGGTTCGAATATTGGGGTGGAGTCCCTCAATGAAGCGACGAACCCTCTCTCTAACTGTAGCAACCAGAACCGGTGCTTGGCGAGGTAACTCACTGAAATGAACTGCATACTCCGATACAGTCATTACACCATGACGCAACTTCTCAAACTCTGCGCGCCAAGCATCCCTGAGGCTTTGAGGAACATACTCACGTAAGAACATCTCTGAAAACTGAGTCTAAGTGAGTGAGGCTGCCTCGTCCGGACTACTCAGCTCATGGGCATGCCACCACTGATATGCCGCTCCCCTTAGCTGGAAAACGATGAAAGAAACCCCACTCGTCTCCACAATGCCCATAGTGCGGAGAATACGATGACACTCCTCAAGAAAACCTAGAGCATCATCTGAAGCTAGTCCGCTGAAAGTAGGTGCGTGGTACTTCTTGTACCTCTCAAGTCTGAGCTGCTCTGCCTCAAAAGCAGCTACCCTAATCTCATGCTGAACTGGAGCCACTGGGGGCATAGGAATATACTCTGGGGCCTAATCAACCTGGACCCTCTACTCAAGAGTGTGGGCTGCTAGAGTCTATGCCCCTCCCCCGGCCTGAGATGTAGCGGGAGCTATCAGAAATAGTCCAGCCTGAGCCAGAGTGCTGAACATGCTCAAGAACTGAGCTAAAGTCTCCTGGAGGGCTGGAGTAGCAATAAGGATCTCCGGTGCTGGCCCTCCAGCTGGAGCTGCTGGGGAATCCTCTGACGTAGCTCTCGCAGGTGCTCGGGCTGCACCGCATGGTCGTCCTCTACCCCGACCCTGGCCTCTAGTGGCTCTGACAGGGGGCTCGGGTGCCTGATCGTCGGTCCTTCCAGTACGGGTCCTCACCATCTATGAGAAATAATAGAATAGAATCTTAGAATTTTTGGTGTCAATAACTCGCACGACAAGGAAATCAAAGAAATATGATTGTTCTTAACAATTACATAGCCTCCCGAAGATAAGTACAGACGTCTCTACACCAATCCGCGAGACTCTAATAAACCGGCTTGTGACTCGCGACTCCTATGAACCTAGTGCTCTAATACCAACTTGTCACGACCCAAACTAACCCTCCGTAAGTTGTCGTGATGGCACCTAGTCTTTACGATTAGGTAAGCCTAATATTACGAAAAATATAAAGAAAACACAACATTTTAAAGATAACCAACATATTGTGAATAGCCAAGAGTAGTACCACTCGACATATACAAGATAATTTTCCAAGACCCGGAATATCACTAAGTCACAAGCTGCTATAATCTATGTAGCTCTATACAAAAGTATGAAGATAATAAAGAAAGTCTATAGGCGAGGGAGTAGAAGGGGACTCCGAAGATCTGCGGACACAAACAGAAATACCTTGAAGTCTCCTAGAATCAGCAGTACGCACTAACCTCGAGGCTGATAGCTCGCACATGGATCTGCACACGAAAACATGTGCAGGAAAGGGAATGAGTACACCACAATGATACCCGGTAAGTGCCAAGCCTAATCTCGGTCGAGTAGTGATGAGGTCAGGTCAAGGCCTTACCGGAGTAAATATAATAAATTAAACAGTAAAAGATATAAGTAAAATTTATGGTAACACAGTTAAAGAGATTCTCAAAAAAGTATTTAACAATTAAGGGAGCCCTCGGCTCATAACAAGGTAAACACGGTGGGAAATCTCCCGTAGTTCCGAATGAATATGCAGCACAAGGGGAATCTCCCGGAATACGTCCGTAGTCCCAAAGTAAATATGCAGTGCTGGGGGATCTCCCGAAATACGTCCGTAGTCCCAAAGTAAATATGCAGTGCTGGGGGGTCTCCCGGAATACGTCTGTAGTCCCAAAGTAAATATGCAGTGCTGGGTGATCTCCTGGAATACGTCCGTAGTCCCAAAGTAAATATGCAAGAGAGGGGGATCTCCCGGAATACGTCCGTAGTCCAAATTTAAATATGCAACGCAAGATGAAATGGCAGGTATGACATCGAGTTAAATAGTTTATACTGAATACAGATAAGGAAAAATAGGGATTTAACTAAGCATGGCTCACAGAATGTCAAATAGGCGGTTAAAACACGTAAGCATGCTTTTCTAGTCTAAACTAAACAATTAAACGTATTAGTGTAATTTAATAAGAGAAACAATTTATGATTTAAAAAGGATAAACAAGAGTTTTTGCAATAACAGCCCGTGTACGCACTCATCACCTCACGTACACGACGCTCACACACCAAATAATATCGAAATATCCTAAGAGAAAAGTCCCCAGCACAAGGTTAGGCAAGCTACTTACCTCGAACCGCTCAAATCAACTCGATATCACGTTCTTGCCACGAGTATCCGACTCCAAATGGCCCGAATCTATTCAAAGTAATTGCATAATGTAAATATAACTACAAGTAACTAATTTAGCTAATTAATGAGAAGCTAAAATGTGAATTTAGGAAAAACGCCCAAAAAGTCACCCCGGGCCCACGTCTCGAAATCGGGTAAAAATTATAATTTATGAATACTCATTCACTCACGAGTTCACTCGAACAAAACTCATCTAAATCCGACGTCAAATTCCAATTCAAATTTCAGATTTTCAATTGGAGAACCTTTTCCCCCATTTCCAAACTTCTACCCTCAATTTCCTTAATTAGACGAGGAAAACAACAATAGATTATTGTATTATGATCAAAATAGAGTTAGAATTCGTTACCCAATAGTTCTCTACATAAGATGATATATCGGGTCATCACATTCTCCACCTCTAAAATGACCATTCGTCCTCGAACGGACATAGAAAAGTACCTGGGCTGGTTAAAAGATGTGGATATCTACTCCACATATCTGACTCGGACTCCCAAGTAGCAGCCTCAACGGGCTGACCTCCCCATTGCACTTGAACTGAAGGATAACTCTTAGACCTCAGCTGTCAAACCTCCCGGGCTAGAATAGCCACCGACTCCTCCTCGTAAGTCAAATCCTTGTCCAACTGGACAGAGCTAAAATCTAACACATGGGAAGGATCGCCGTGATACTTCCGGAGCATGGACACATGGAATACCGGATGAACAACTGCTAAACTAGGGGGCAATGCGAGCCTGTAAGCCACCTAGCCCACTCTCTCCAGAATCTCAAAGGGACCGATATACCTAGGGCTTGACTTGCCCTTCTTTCCGAATCTCATTACATCCTTTACTAGGGGTATTCATGGTTCGTTTTAGGTCGATTTTTCCCTAAAAAGAAACCAAACCAAGTAAGTCAGTTTATCAAATATTGGAACCAAACCAAACCAATTAAGTCGGCTTTTTATCGATTCGGTTTTTGTCGGTTTTTCATTTTTTTTTGTTTTTTCGGTTATTTATAGGATTTTTTCTTAAATATGAGACACACTTCCAAACGCATATTCCGGCGACTACATTTTCAACGTAACACTATCAAATCATTTGTTGTTTGAGAAATCTATCATTTACCAAGATATATTGATGATAATTGAATCAAATAGTGATGAATAATTTAAATACTCAATCTAAAATTGATTATTTTTAACATGAAATAAATTTTTGTACTTAGCAAAAAAAAAAACTACCAATCAAACTAGAATGTAAAGGCAAAGAATTATATTAATAAATAGCAAATAACTAGACTAAAAATACAAAATGACTAATATATATATATATATATATATATAAATAGCTACTTTTATAGTCGGTTTGGTTCGGTTATTTTCGGATTAAAACATATATATATATATATATATAAATAGCTACTTTTATAGTCGGTTTGGTTCGGTTATTTTCTGATTAAAATCAAAATCAAACCAAATTTGATCGGTTTTAAAATTCAAAACCAAAACCAAACCAAACCTAAAAAGTATCGGTTTCTTTAGTCGGTTTGCTATGGTTTGGTTCAGTTTTTCAGATTTTTATGAACACCCCTACCCTTCATTGGTGATACCCGAAGCAACACTCTCTCTCTGACCATGAATGCAACATCACGAACTCTACGATCGGCATAACTCGTCTGTCTGGACTGAGTTGTGCGAAGTCGATCCTAAATAATCTTGACCTTATCCAAGGCATATTGTACTAGATCAGTACCCAACAACCGAGCCTCCCTAGAACCACCAACCTGGCGACCAGCACCGTCTACCGTATAATGCCTCATAGGGAGCCATCTGAATGCTCGATTGGTAATTGTTGTTGTAGGCGAACTCTGCAAGGGGAAAGAACTGATCCCACAATCCTCCGAAGTCTATAACACATGCGCGGAGAATATCCTCTAATATCTGAATAGTGTGCTCGGACTGCCCGTATGAAACGATGTGCTCAACTCAACCCGCGTGCCCAACTCACGCTGTATTGCTCTCCAAAAGTGCGAGGTGAACTGCGTACCTCTATCATAAATGATTTCCACGGGCACACCGTGATGACAGACGATCTAGAAGATGTAAATCTCTGCCAACCGCTCCGAAGAATAGGTAACTGCCACAGGAATGAAGTGCGCTAACTTGGTCAGCCTGTCCATAATGACCCAAACGACATCGAACTTCCTCTGAGTCCATGGGAGTCCAACAACGAAATCCATAATGATACGCTCCCACTTCCACTCAGGAATCTCTATTTGCTGAAGCAAACTGCCAGGTCTTTGATGCTCATACTTTACTTGCTGACAATTTAGGCACCGAGCTACATAAGAAACTATATCCTTATTCATCCTCCTCCACCAATAATGCTGCCGCAAGTCCTGATACATCTTGGCGGCGCCCAGATGAATAGAATACCGGGAACTGTGAGCCTCATCAAGAACCAACTCACGAAGTCCATCCACATTAGGCACACAAACACGACCCTGCATCCTCAAAACTCCGTCATCTCCAACAGTAACCTGCTTGGCATCACCGTGCCGCACCGTGTCCCTAAGGACAAGCAAATGAGGGTCATCATACTGCCTATCCCTAATGCACTCAAACAACGAAGATCGAGCGACGGTACAAGCTAGAATACGACTGGGCTCAGAAACATCCAACCTCACGAACTGATTGGCCAAAGCCTGAATATCTAATGCAAGCGGTCTCTCACCGACTGGAATATCCNCATCACCGTGCCGCACCGTGTCCCTAAGGACAAGCAAATGAGGGTCATCATACTGCCTATCCCTAATGCACTCAAACAACGAAGATNTATCCTTCTTCATCCTCCTCCACCAATAATGCTGCCGCAAGTCCTGATACATCTTGGCAGCACCCAGATGAATAGAATACCGGGAACTGTGAGCCTCCTCAAGAACCAACTCATGAAGTCCATCCACATTAGGCACACAAACACTNCATACTCACTGACTTCCTACTTAAGGCATCGGCCACCACGTTGGCCTTCCCGGGATGATACAAGATGGTGATATCATAATCTTTCAATAGCTCTAACCACCTCCTCTGCCTCAAATTGAGCTCCTTTTGTTTGAACAAGTACTGCAAGCTCCAATGATCCGCGAAAACCTCACACATCACGCCGTAAAGATAGTGCCTCCAAATATTCAGCACATGAACAATGGCTGCCAACTCTAAGTCATGGACAGGGTAATTCTTCTCGTGAACCTTAAACTGCCGTGACACATTTGTAATCACCCTACCCTCCTGCAACAAATTGCACCGAGCCCAACACGGGATGCATCACAATATACCGTATAAAATCCTGAACCTGTGGGTAACGCCAACACCGGCGCTGTAGTCAAAGTAGTCTTAAGCTTCTGAAAGCTCGCCTTACACTCGTCTGACCATCTGAACGGGGCACCCTTCTGGGTCAACCTGGTCAACGAGGCTTCTATAGATGAAAACCCCTCTACAAATCGATAGTAATAGCCCTCCAAACCCAAGACACTCCTGATCTCCATAACTGAAGTGGGTCTAGGCCAGTTTTGAACTGTCTCAATCTTCTTAGGATCTACCTGAATGCCCCCTGCTAATACAACGTGCCCCAAGAAAGCGATTGAATCCAATCAAAACTCACACTTTGAAAATTTAGCATACAACTGGCTGGCTCTCAGAGTCTGAAGTACAATCCTGAGATGCTTCTCATGCTCTTCTCGACTACGGGAGTAGATCAAGATATCATCTATAAACACGATCACAAAGGAGTCCAAATAAGGCTTGAACACTCGGTTCATCAAATTCATGAATGTTGCTGGGGCATTTGTCAATCCAAAGGAAATCACCAGAAACTCATAATGCCCGTAACGAGTCCGAAAAGCTGTCTTAGGGACATCAGATGCCCGATCAAATATATCGTCAATCCTAGGCAATGGATACTTGTTCTTGATGGTGACTTTGTTCAACTGCCGATAATCTATGCATATCCTCATCGATCCATCCTTCTTCTTCACGAACAACATAGGTGCACCCCAGGGTGAGACACTAGGTCTAATGAAGCCCTTATCAAGCAAATCTTGCAATTTCTCCTTCAATTCTTTCAACTTTGGCGGGGCCATACGGTATGGCGAAATAGAAATAGGCTGAGTACCCGGAACCAAGTCAATACAGAAGTCGATATCCATGTCGGGTGGCATCCTCGGCAGGTCTGCAGGAAACACCTATGGAAACTCACGGATAATTGGTACTGAATCCATGGAAGGAACCTATGCACTAGAATCGCGGACACAAGCCAAATAAGTTAGACACCCCTTCTCGACCATACGTCGAGCTTTCATGTAAGAGATAACCCTACTGGTAGAATGGCCAGGAGTCCCTATCCACTATAATCGAGGCAACCCAGCAAGGCTAAGATCACCGTTTTGGCATGATAATCCAATATAGCATGATAAGGTGACAACCAATCCATACCCAAGATAACATCAAAATCGACCATATTGAGAAGTAAAAGATCTACACTAGTCTCCAGACTCCCAATGGTGACCACACACAAACGATAAACACGATCTACAATAATAACATCTCCCACAGGTGTGGACACATACACAGGAGCACTCAAAGAATCACGAGGCACAACCAAATATGAAGCAAAATAGGATGACACGTAGGAATAAGTAGAACCCAGATCAAATAGAACTGAAGCATCTCTACTACAAACTGAAACAGTACCTGTGATAACAATGTAAGATGACTCAGCCTCAGGCCTGGCTGGAAAAGTATAACATCGAGGCTGGGCCCCACTACTCCGAACTTCATCTCTAGGATGAGCCCTAGCTGGCTGGCCTCCACCTCTAACGGCCTAACCTCCACCTCTAACAGTCTGGCCTCTACCTCGGATCACTACAAGTATAACAGGACCTCGGTTGCTGTGACTGCTGACCTTGAAACTGACATCTGAAAAACTCTGGAGCTGAGGTGCAGTAATAGGAGCTGGTGGTGCACTGTAGGCTAGTTGGTCGGAATAAGGCATGTGAGGGCCACGACCACCTGAGGCACCGTGGGATGCTTGGAGTGCTGAATGAAACGACGTGGGAGGATGGCCTCTACCAAAAGTACCCTGCCTCCAGATGAGGCACCACTGACCCCCCCAGAATGACGTGGTCCCTTGTCAGACCCCTGACCTCCCTGAGCAAGAACCATCTCGACTCGCCTAACGACATTAGCAGACGCCTGAAAAAAAATCTCACTCCTAGTCTCCTTAGCCATCTGCAATCTGATAGGCTGAGCAAGTCCGTCAATAAACCTCTCCACCCTTTCTATCTCGGCAGGAAGCAGAAGAAGAGCATGATAGGCCAAATCAACAAAACGGGTCTCGAACTGAGTAATAGTCATACTGCCCTGCTGGAGATGCTTGAACTGACGACGGCGCTCCTTTCTTAGCATGATAGGGAGAAACTTCTCTAGAAAGAGCTGAGAGAACTGGTCCCAAGTAAGAGCAGGCGACCCCGCTGGTCTGGTCAACAAATAATCTCTCCACCATTTCTTGGCGGAACCAGTCATCTCAAAATTCAGCAAAATCGACCCCATTGATCTCCACTATACCCATGTTCCGTAGGGAGGCTCTGGCTGCTGTTCGATTGAAGATGCGGTACGTGTTCTCGTCATCTTCGAGAGAATAAGAGTAGAAGAGTTCAATTAGCATTGTGAGAACAAAATCGCACGACAAAGAAGAATAGTAATGAAATTTGTTCCTAAACTTCATAGCCTCTGGGAGATAAGTACAGACATCTCCGTACCGATCCCCCCAGACTCTACTAAGCTCGCTCGTGCATTTTGAGACCTAGGCAACCTTGTGCTCTGATACCAATATGTCATGACCCGTAATTCTCATCGTTGGGACCGTGATGACGCCTAACGTTTCACTTGCTAGGCAAGCCAATGTTAGAGAATCAGTAAGCCAATTATTTCATATTTCAGTAATTAACAACAAATAAGCTATAACAAGTAAAACGAATGAGTACGAAAATTTATAACAGTCTTAATATATACATACTACTACCCGGATATGGAGTCACAACTCACGAGCTACTATGATTTACTACAAACAGAGTCTGAAAAGGAAAAATACACTATTTTGGAGTAAGGAAACAGTAAATGATAAAACTAGGAAGAGACTCCAGGGTCTACGGATGCCAACAGATCTACCTCGGGTCTCCTAACAGCAAATCCAAGCTGCTAAGCCTCACGATCAGCTAGGACCGACACCAAAATCTGCACAAGAAGTGCAGAGTGCAGTATCAGTACAACCGACCCTATGTACTGGTAAGTGTCGTGCCTAACCCTGACCCTAAGTATGTTTCACAAATTGCAAGTAAGAGTTAAGGCACGTAGACATGCGATACTAGGCTAATCATGATCACTACATATGCTAAGGCAACTCAGTTAAGGAATTTAAATAGAAGACAACTCAGCAAGAACTAGAATTTCCACAATTAGCCCGTGTATGAACTCGTCACCTCACGTACACGGAGCTTACATATCATAAATTGTTACAACAGTACCAAATCCTAAGGGGATTTCACCCACACAAGGCCAGACAAGTCATTTACCTCAAATCTCGTTCAATCAATTGATAAGGATGCCTTTCCCTCAATTTTTCGACTCCGAATGGCCCAAATCTTGCCAAAAGTAATTACATAACTGACATTACCCCTTTTTTTTACCTTTCTCTCTTATACTCCAACCTTGGTCGAATATTCGGACCGGTAAGGTTTTGATAGGGTTGTGGGGGTGGATAAGGGTTTTGTGGAGCTGGCACAAGCCATCACGAGGTCCAAATCTAGAAAATAAATAATCCAATGATATCCAAGACTACTCGAGGCTGGAGTTTTCGAAAGAAAGACGAAGAAAGAATGAAACGAGTAGAAATTTCCTTAGCATAGAACAAATGAAGTTAGGTATTGGCGAGATGGGTGAGGAAAGTGGGAAGTGGGGTATTGGTGAGATGAGCGGGGAACATTCAAGCACAGTCAAAACTTAGTTGCTCACAGCATGCCCCTCTTTGCTTGGAAACATATTTTTGCAGTTTTTAATTTTTAAGATTAAATAAAGCAAAAAAGTTTAAAATAGTCATGAAATTATCTGGAAACGAATCACGCGTACGTGTATTCGTTGTGTTTGTTGGGGTTGGGGTGATGACTTACTGAATTTTTTGAAAGAAAGACGAAGAAACAATGCCACGAGTAGAAATATTTGGAAAAACTCCTTTGGCCCTTTCCCCGTAAAAAGGAGGTGTGACAATAACATGAATACAACTACAAGAAACTAATTTAAATCATAAATCTATGACTTTAGCAAAGAATCGAAAATCGCTCCAAAAAGTCGATCCGGGCCCACATCACAGAACTGGGTAAAAGTCATAAATTACGAACACCCATTCGACCTCGAGTCTAACCATACTATTTTTACCAAAATCTGACACCAAATCGCTACTCAAATACCCAATTTAAACTCTCCAAATCCCTAGCCTCAAACCCCCAAATTTCCACCTTAAATACACACTAAATAGGTGGAAACATCAATGGGGAAACAAGATTATTGATCAAAAATAAACACAAAGGGACTTAGATCAAGAAACCCCTCGAACATGCTCTAAACAATCGCTAAGACCCGAGCTCAGAATGTCTAAAATTAGCAAAATATCGCGAACCCTTGCATTTAAGTGTTCTGTCCAGTATTTCTGCTTCTGCGGATACATAGCCGAATCTGCGGCATCGCAGAAGCGACAACATACCCGTATTTGTGGTTCCCTCGCTTCTGCAGTCGAGTCTTACGCACCTGTGAAACTTCCGCTTATGCGGTCCAAATCCCGCTTCTGCGGGTGCACATCTGCGCCAAAACGTCCGCTTCTGCGGACATGCCTCCCCAAGCACTCGTTCGCTTCTGCGATCATTCTTCCGCAGAAGCGACTTTGCTTCTACGACCTTCACACCGCACCTACGACCACTGGCCAATTCCCCTAGCCCCACATCTGTGCCCAATTGCTCGCTTAAGCGGGCTCGCACCTAGGGTCAATCTTGCGCAGGTGCGATTACAGTAGAACTGGTGCCTTTAACCATTCTCACAAGTCCAAATTCGATTCGTTAACCATACGGTATCCACCCGAGGGTCCCAGGACCTCAACCAAACTTACCAACAAGTCCTAAAACATCATACAGACTTAGTCAAGCCTTTACATCACATCTAACAATGCTAAAAACATGAATTGTGCATTGATTCAAGCCTAATAAACTTTAAAACACCAAACTCTTTTCATCTGACGCTGAACCCTATCAAATCAAGTCCGATTGACCTCAAACTTTGCACACAATTCATAATTGACATTACAGACCTATTCCAACTTCCGAAATTAGAATCCGACCCCGATATCAAAAAGTCCACTCTCGATCAAACTTCCCAAAAATTATCCTATTTTCCAACTTTCGCCAATTGACGCTAAAATGACCTACGAACCTTCAATTCAATATCCGAACATGCTGCTAAAACTGAAATCATCCTATGGAGCTATTGGAATAGCCAAAACTCCATTCTGGAGTTGTCTTCATACAAATCGAACTACGGTCGATTCCTATGACTTAAACCTCCAATTTAGGGACTATGTATCCCATGTCACTCTGAAACCAAAAATAACTCCTCCCGGCAAGTCACGTAACCAAAAAATAAAATAGAGGGAGCATTAAATAAGGGTTCGAGACTAATACTCTCAAAACAATCTGCCGGATCGTTACATGTGTCATATTCGAATTGTAGCTTCTCGGTGCATTGATGGCGTCATATGCGATGTGAGTCAGTGTTTGAGGCGGCTTATTGCTTGAGCAGCTTGTACTGGGTGAGATAAGATTATTGGACCTGAAATTAGTTCAATCAGATTTATATAAGGTATATTTAAGAGCAAATATCATTATTCAGTTCAGAATGAGGTAATGGTTCTTGTCCGGAAGAGAGACTCCATGAATTGTCGATTCAGCAGGTGGTTATGAGTTTCTACACGTCTCTTTCGTCACGACAGTATTGCAAGAGTTGGAACAAGATTTATATACGTCATGAGACGTATTGCGGGCATCAGATTTGTGACGTTTCAGCTATTGTGGTAGGAGGATGTTATTATGCGCATGTGAATTATGCGGGGCACAATATGAATTCAAAACAAGATGTACGATCATGTTTTGGTACGGTGTGTGGTGATTGGAACGATGTCCGTATGTTAGAATCAGGTCTTGTAGAGAAATTCAGAGGTTGAAATTTTGTTCTAAGGTCTATTGACTAAATACAAGGGAGGACCTTCAGTACTGCTTGAGCAAATGTTCCCAACTGGGTTGTGGTGGCACAGGTAAGTGAACAAGGTGTTGCATAATGAATTTTTGACAACTCCGAAGTAGTTCTTAGCACGTTCGAGGACGAGCGTATGTTTAAGTGGGGGAGAATATAACGACCCGATCGGTTATTTTGAGCTCTAGAGTATAGTTCGGTGGTTTGAGGCCTTGAGTAGCTTCACATCAGGTATTATGACTTGTACGTGTAGTCGGAACTGCATTTCGGGAAGTTCAGGAATTGGTTTGAAAAGAAAATTCTAATTTCGGAAGCTTTAAGTTGAAAAAATTGACTAAGTTTTGACTTTTGAGTAAACGACCTCAAAATTGGAATTTGAAGGTTCCAACAGGTTTGTATGATGATNGGAATCCGGGCGCGTGGGCCCGATGGTTGATTTTATAGACTCTTCGAGCGAAGTTGGGAATTATTATGAATTGAATTATTATGAGCATTGGAGTATATTTTGATTGGTTTGCACCTTGTTGGACTAGTTTTGGATCGACGAGCATCAGTTTGAGGTGTTAGAGAGGCTTTAGAGCTGGTTATGAAACTTCGTAGCAAGGTAAGTCTCCTGTCTAACTCTGTGAGGGGAAAACTACCCCTAGGTGATGTATTTGTTATGTGCTACTTGTTGCGGGGCTACGTACGAACAAGCTGACGAGAGTCCGTGCGTAGTTAGATTCATGTTATGCCAGGGTAGACTTAGGTTCCCGCCATGCTATAACTGTACTATTTGTGTTGTCTCTTGCCCATTAAATTCCTTTATTTTACGTTACGACTTGAGACTAGACTTGTGTAGAATGATAGACTTGCTATTGTAGAGATTTGACGGGCTTCATGATAAGCCGCATAATTAATTGTACTCTCCTTACGAAATTCTCCCGCATTATGCGTTCTTATCGAAAGATTCCCTTAAAATCTATAACTCACATGACCATTCGTGGGTGGGGTCAAGGACCCATCAAAGCTTCTTATTCTAATGGTATCGGGTTATTTGCATCGGTAGGATAGGTACATCTATGGTTCGTGTCGTTCGACCCTCGACATTGTGCATACTATGATGGATCGGGTTGTAAGCTTCGGTAGGATTATGTACCACACTCTCATGGGAGCGGTCTGTTCGCCTCGAAAATAAAATAGATGTATCTATGGTTCGGAAATATTATGATGGATCGGGCCATACACCTCGACATTTATATAAAATATTCTTATGAAATCGTGCGTAATAATTGATAAGAAGGCAGTATATGTTTGCGTTTTCCTGATTTGAATTGTGGCGACCCATTTGGTGAGGTCCATTATATATACTCCGATTGAGGAGGTAACTACTAGTTGAGAGTTTGAGTTATTGCTGAGAGGAGAAGTTTACCATGTATTTATACTTGTTATTTCATTTATTTTCTCTTACTCTCACCTGTTTTCTTCTACTGTATCTGTCTTATTGGACCACTAGTAAGTGTCGATGTCGACCCCTCGTCACTACTTCTCTGGGATTAGGCTAGATACTTACTAAGTACGCATTGATTTACGTACTCATGCTATACTCACTACACTTTTTGTGCAGGTACATATGTCTGTCGGTCTTTTGGGCGTAGAGGCGCGACTATTGCGGGGACTTTACCGTGAGCTGCATTTCATGTTACGATCCGCAGCCTACAGAGTCTCCATCAGAGTTGTTTATATTCTCCTGTCTAATTTGTATTCCAGACAGATATTGTAGTTTATTATATTTCCTAATTGATGCTCATGCACTTATGACACCGAGTTTTGGGGGTTCCGACAGGTTGTTCAATTATTGTAGTTCGTGTAAATATTACCCTTTACCCTGTAAATTCTATTTCATAGTATTTAATTAATGAAAATCATGATTTCAAAATACTAAAAATGAGTAATTAAGTGATAAATCATCGTTGGCTTGCCTGACAACGATGTTAGGCGCCATCACGACCTATCGTGGATTTCGGGTCGTGACAAAACAGTTCATTGATATCCAAAATATCTCTAAAACCCTAGCCAATTGTTTTAATTCTTTTATGCTTAGCCATAAGCCCTTCATCCCATATTATCAATTTGGCCTTCCTTATAAATTTAGCACTATTGCTATATATTTGTGATGGTTATTTCAGTTTTTTGAAGAGGTATATTAAATCTAAAGTGAGTTGTACGACCTCATAATAAAATTGTTGATGGCACACCACTTGTAATTATTGCTAACAATATCATACCTCTTGATCTGACATTTACAAGTAATGCATGACATAAGAATATTATTTCGATTCCGGCGGAGGCATCTATAAAGGATAATCCCGCTATACCAGAATCGATTCTTTATAACATAATCTTGAAAGCTTGTTTTTGTTCAAGATTTAACTTTGATTGTGCTTTTTCAATCACTTGTATGGTCTTTTTAATACTATATTAATCTTTTTTTACTCTGTGGTCTAATTTGTTTTAATCTCTAACGTTCTTTTTATGGAATAAATTTATGTATCCTAAGATATTACAATGAATACTTTTGCTAAATAATTAATTGAAATTTTGATTATTTGGTCTTAACATAAAAAATAATTTATTTTCTGTTGATTCAAATACGTATTGTTAGTTCATCTCTTGTTTTAAATATTTAATCGTAATTATAATTTTATCCACCATAAATTTTATTTTCAAAGAGTAAAATGATCGATTTGACATTCCATTTTTAGATCTTTATATTTGCAAAATCATTAGTGGTATTGAATCTTACCAACCTTTTTCTTTCTCTTTCTCACATATTTATATTCTTAAAAAAATAATTAGTTGTTCTTTAATAATTAGGTATATTTTTCAATAGTATACGAGAAATTAACAATAACAAAATATTATTTGAGTAGGAAAGTAGTTCAAATATAATATTAAAAAATATTATCGTGGGGATTTGTTCTCTCAATTTCAATGCTTTATGTAGTCCATTTAACATTATTTTTATTTTTTCTTAGTATTGGATATTATCGAATGATAATGTATTACCAATACAGAGGATTCTTATGCAATTGATTTTATCAAACCTTCCTACATATTTTTAATAAGAATTAAATAGATAAATTTTTATTAATTTTAAAATTTTAAATATTAAAAAGTAACATAGAAGTTATTGTAGTCCGAAAAAAGATTAATACTGTTATGTCCTTTCCTTATGATTTCTTATGTTTTATTTTAGGGCTAATTTGGTTTATCAATATTGTATTTATACTTTTATAATAATATAAACTCTCCCTTTTTAAATGGACTTGGACAATATAATACATTCTCAAATTAAATTAGTACTTGAACAATATAATACGTTTTCAAATTAAATTAGTAATAATTGTTTTTAGAAGTATATCCTAAAAGTAATAGGATTACATGACTAAAAGTATTAAGATTATATTAATAGGATTTCTAAAGGTAATCATATAGGATTCATAACGTGTATTATATCCTAAAACTAATAGGAGTACAAGGCTAATGTCTAGAATTCCGGTTGTACCATTTTATTATGAATTATTATGCTTAATATTAAAATATTATTTTTGTAAACCAATATTATATTCATGCTTTTATAATAATATAGATTATGACCTAACTTATTACTTTATAATTATATTTTACCCTTTACCTTTATTTATTTTAAATAATAGCAAAGTCTCTTTCTCATAAGACATCATCCCAAATATAATTCTATAACCTACGTGAAGTCTCTTTTTTTTTTCTTCTTTCGCTTTCAACTCCAACGTCAGGTATAAGTTTTGCCTTCCTTTTGTTTCTTTATTGCTTCTACTTAATTTCAATTCTAATTACTTTATCTCCAATTAACTTTATAATATTGGTTGTTTTCAAGTATACAAAGTGTTATTATTTATCTTTGTTCTGCCAACTCTTTCGTTCATTTCTTTATCGTTGTTTATTATTATTTTTTTATTCTAATAATAGTTAATTTTTTCCCAAGTTTTTGCTCTTGTTTTCAAGTTACAGGTACTTCTTTACTTATTTTTTTTTATCAGTTATTAGTTCTCCTATTGTATTGCAACTAAATCTAGTTGTTTGAGTAGTTTAGCCTCCTATATATTACGCTGAAATTATGTATGATTATTTTGGCGATTCTTATTTGTATAACATAAATACTTGATGATCAGTATGGTTTGCTATTTGTGATTCACCAAATAATATACACCCAAATATATATAACTAAGTAATTTAATTACTCTTTCATAAGGTACAATATTGTTAAACACTACTGCAAGAAAAGCTATAAACTATTGAAATTTACAAACAAAAATCCTTAACATTGGTAAAGGAATATTTAAAACAATTGAGGATATTTTAGTAAACTTGTCAGTACAATACGATACAGTCAACCAAACTGCAAAATATTATTTAACAACAACAAAAAATACAATCTATCCAAACATTATATTCGTAAAACGATACAATACAATACAATACAATACAATACAATACAATACAATACAATACAATACAATACGATATATTATAAAATGATGGGTAACAATGATCCAAACAGAGTGTAATACTCAACAAAACTAATAAAGTAAAATTATTTCTTGTCTAGAAATATAATAATTTAAGTTATTTCCATAAATTTCGACACCACGTAGGTGCCAAAATATCTGTCAATCAATGATAATAAATCCATGTTTTGTAGAAGAGACTGAAGGTGTCAGTTATCAACCCAATCTTTTTAGGACCACTATTGGATTTACTTTTAATAGAAAAAACACTTGGTTTTTATTCCTGCTCAATTTACACTACTGGACTTGACTTAAACATTGTCATTTACACTACAAGGATTATGATAGAATGGATGAAAATGAAAAAATTCTGATAGAGAGTGTTTTCTCCTGCAATAAGCCACGACCTTATACGCGGCGTGTATCCGAATTAGTCGTAGCTCTAGACACCATACGAGAAATAAAAAAAAAAACATTATCATTTATTATTTATATCCAAAATGCCGTCTAATTAAATTATATTTTCGGTTAAATACAAGAAGACTGATGCATTTTAGGTCGAAGTACTTGGTAAAGGTAAACAAAAATGATACTCCTAGTATATGTGGAATGTGACAACATAAATGTGAGGACTTGTGCGCATAATATAAGGAAATGATAAATTGAGAGAAACATAATCGAAAAAAAAAAGATATTAGTACGGTCAAACTTCTCTATAACAATCTTATTTATTTTGATTTTTTTTTAATTGTTATAATGAAATTTGAAATATCAGTGAAAATCAAAGTATTTACAGAAATAGCGTGAGTTCGAATCCCTCTCTATCCGCGAGGTCACGTCAGCTTAAAGATAAAATGTTGTGATTAGGTAGCACATGCCCACCAATTTTGACTTCTTGGAACAATCATATTCTTTTTTTAAGAAAATCTCCACTAGATGCAATCAACTTTCTTGATTTTTGTTGTCCATTCATGTAATAGCCTTAACATATTGGTCTAAAAAATCACAATACTATTATTTTATTAATTCTTATTAGACATCAACCTAGTAATTTTCTATAACATCTCAGCGTTACGATGTTACTCATTGACCAGATTAATGATACTTTCTTCGGTATCGGGTCTATTTAAATGGTTTTTTGGCTTTTTTTTGTGGTCTATAATATTTGATTTTTTTAAATATCAAGAAGGAATTAATTTCTTTTATCCAAAGTTGTCATTAAAGTAAAGAGTCTAGGAGTATTTGTTATATTCTCAATGAATAAATTAAGATTAATATGGTCAATTTCATTGTTAATTAATGCTAAAAGGTGTATTCCTTAATATGTGTGAAAACAACAAAAATATCAATTAAAGTGGATCGGACGAAGTAATATTTAGACAATGGTATAAATTTTATGTAAAAATATACAAAACATTCAACCAACGTTTGACCTAAATTCTAAATTCATGATACAATAAGTTCAATGGTAAGGNATTAATGATACTTTCTTCGGTATCGGGTCTATTTAAATGGTTTTTTGGCTTTTTTTTGTGGTCTATAATATTTGATTTTTTTAAATATCAAGAAGGAATTAATTTCTTTTATCCAAAGTTGTCATTAAAGTAAAGAGTCTAGGAGTATTTGTTATATTCTCAATGAATAAATTAAGATTAATATGGTCAATTTCATTGTTAATTAATGCTAAAAGGTGTATTCCTTAATATGTGTGAAAACAACAAAAATATCAATTAAAGTGGATCGGACGAAGTAATATTTAGACAATGGTATAAATTTTATGTAAAAATATACAAAACATTCAACGAACGTTTGACCCAAATTCATGATATAATAAATTCAATGGCAAGAATATTAAAGGTCAAATTATTCTTTAAATCTTTATTCCTCTCTTTAATTAATACCAATAATAAGAAGTTGATGACCAATTCTAGTCAATCCACGTGGTTGGGAGAATCGCAATTTGACATGCATGTGACCTTTTTATCTTTTACGTTAATTACAATTAGCCGATAAAACCCCTCAAAACAAGGTGGAGATGTTCTTTTCCGTTTAATGAAGATAATGGTATATTTTTATTAATAATATTTTAGACATGAATAATGACCTGAAAGCATCTAGTATTCGACTTTGAACAGCATCTAGTTGTAGTTTCTTTGTTGTCCACAATCTCTTATATTTTATGGCTATTAATCATATCAAAATTTGACAAATATATATTGTTTGTTAGGACATTTCGTGTTGGGTTTAAGTTGTAAACCCTGAGATAATGTTTAATTAATTGACTAGATCAATAAACTGCAATGTTAACGGGCAGGATTACAATGACAACTTATGCTGTGCGCTGTACCAATGGCGAATTCAAAACTTTTTATGTTATGTTATTTTTCATCTAAAGTTGCTCCTCCTTAAAATTGGGTGCTAAGCCAATATATTTGTACTGTTATTTGCTTTCTGATATCAAAATAGCATCTACATAGGTCCGCCATTAGGTTGAACATGTTTTTTTCGATAAATTAGTCTACTACTTGCGAGTTCTTTCGAACCACTGACTTAAGGTAAAAAAAAAAGAAGGACTAAATCCATAGACTTAATTATTAGTGGTGTAGCTAAGAATTAAGCCTAATTTGCATAAAACAAGACAAAATAAACGAATTCGACAATCACCATGGTCCATATAATGTGTTTTCCCCCCAAAATAGAAAAGAGACATTCAATAGATTAACTGCTTGAATTATTGGATTCCTTCTACGTAATACATGTTACAAAACATGATTATCTTATCGAGATATGGTTCAACATATCAAAGGAACGCAGAGGATCTAATTTGTTTTTGAACAAATTAACCTATAACATTTTAGACTTGCTAAATGATAATACAGTCAAATATCTTTATAACAGTTTCATTTGTTCTGATATGTTTTGGCTGCTATAGTGAAGTGCTGTTATAAAGGACATATATTATAACATAACATAAAAATCGGTTCCGAGAAAAAAATGACTTTTATAGCGAATGACTATTATATAGAGTTGATGCTATAGAGATGTCTGATTGTACTCATTTGTTCTGTTTTATATTCTTTCCTTTTATAATCTATTTAAAAAACAAATAACATATCTCGTTATCCGAAAACTTATTGATCCTTTTATTTTAATTTTTATAATTTATTTCGTTTATCAAGAGTCAATTTAACTAATCATTGAAGGTAAAATTGGATTAGTTCAATTCAGTATTTTAAAATTAATATTTAGATATGTAAAAAATATACGAAAACTACTATAAGTTGTAATTCTTCTTATGTCAATATGATTTTAAAAAAAAACATCTCAAAATGTTGGTCAAATTTCAAACAGTTTGGATCTTAAGAAGTGAAATGTGTAACATAAATTGAAAGAGACTTCATCTTTCAACTTTCTCCTTCATTTTTTCGCTTCAAATACCTTTTTATTTTTACCACAACTAAAGTATTTTCCAAACACGTACGCAATTTGCTATAAATAGCAGGGCTGCTCACCACAATCAGTCCATCGACCCTAGTAACACAATTTTTGCATCAGCGCCTCCCAAAAATGGAAACCACAGCCACCGGCGCCTCCACAACCACCACTGTCAACGGCGGTCTTCACTCCCTCAAAGTGAAGCCTCTACAGCTTATCCTTAACCGTGCATTTGCACTTATTTACCTTTTTGCCATCCTAGCTCTTTTCTATAACCACACACTCAAACTCTTAAACTCCACTTCCTTTATCTCTTTCTCCATATTATTTTTAATATTAATTTCCGATATAATTCTAGCCTTTATGTGGTCAACAGTTCAATCTTTTCGTATGCGTCCACTAATACGTACTGAATATCCTGAAAAACTCAAAAACTTTAGTGCCGGAAATTTTCCATCACTTGACATTTTTATTTGTACGGCGGATCCTTATAAGGAGCCGCCGTTAAACGTCGTGAATACGGCGTTATCAGTTATGGCGTATGATTATCCCATAGAGAAAATTTCAGTTTATGTTTCTGATGATGGAGGTTCTGAGCTTACGTTGTTTGCTTTTATGGAAGCTGCAAAATTTGCTGTATTTTGGTTGCCATTTTGTAGGGAGAATAAAATAGTTGAAAGGTGTCCAGATGCTTATTTTAGTTCTAATTACACTGAAGATTCTGAGACACAGAAAATTAAGGTATGTATTTTGTTTTTCTCCTCTTTTTTTTTTTTTTTAATAAAAAAATCCTCCATTTTAAGTTTTATTTTCAGCTGTTTCAATATGTCTTTAAGTTTGATATACCTAAGAGATAACCACATGTAACTGTGGATAATAAGTGGAATTGCATGTCTTAAAAATAAAATTGATAATTCGCTATTCAGATTAAATTACACTTCTAGTATAAAATAATTTCACAATCAATGTATTGCTTTTACGAATTAACTTAACATGATATGTAAATATTACCGGGATTGCAGATAAGTTAAACCATACCAAAAATACTACTTTTCCAACTAATTAGAGTCGTTTGGAGACATGTATATGCAGTATTCTTATAGAGTGTATTAGATTAAGTTTGATTTTAACAAAATATGCTTGTTTGACTGCAAAATGCTCATTTATATTTGTTTATCGTTTTGTTTGTCTTTAATGTTTTCGATCAGTTTTTGAGATAAAATATTGAAACAAATATAAAAACTCAGAACATATCGATGTCTAATATAATTCTTCTTCAACACCGTAAAACTCAAATTAAAGCTAGTCATCATTAACCTAATCATGCACATGTACATAAAACGGAATGAATAGAGAAATGATTAATACAGTTGCCCTAACTAGTCAGATATATATTAACACATAATTAATTGTTTAATTAACGAATTAAAGTTCAAGTTTATTGGTGTATGCCCGTAGTTCTTGAAAATATGTGTCGTCTGAACTATAATGCGATTTTTAAATATAAAGTTTTATACCCCGTAACAGCTCACATTCTACAACTCTTCTTACATGATAAAATTAAAAATGATACAGTACAAAAATGAGAAAGGTACAAAAAAATATAATTTAAAAAAGAAAGAAAAAGACACTAGATTAATTTCTAGTAATATATTTGGTTTATTCATTGTCTATAGCAATCATTGAAAGGGCATAGAAATATATGCACGATATAATTTTAATTTTATGGATTTTGATTTTTAGATTTAAGTGTTAATAATTGAATTCTAAATTTTATATTTATATATATTTAATGAATTTCTTGATACTAATACACTGTTTGAGCAAAAAACTACTAGGTTCATCTAACTCCGTAATCGGACTTCTTGATCCGCCCCTGCCACAGGGATTAGGGACAGGAAACAGTACTAGCTAATTTTGTGTACGTAGCAGTAGGATAAGCAACTTGTACAATTTTCTTGACTAGTCTCAGGCCTAAATTTATTTAATTTCAACATTTATCTGAAGATATTCCATTCTATTTCTCTTTGTCATTTTGCTTTGAATTCAATCCTTCCCGTTATAGTCATGGCAAGAATAAGATAATTTTTGTCATCACTCATTTAATATATCGCAAAATAACGAATTAATTTATGCTATATACGCCATGTTTGTTGTAATCATGTGTGTTGATTCATAAATTTCGATTGCCAATAATAATATCATAGCTCTTATTGGGACAACTTATTATTTTTATTCTGCCCTTTGCTTATACTAAAAACGTTCTTTGTGTCAAGGGAATTTAAAAGTTTATAATTTTATCTTTTTGTGCAGTTAATGTACGAAAGCATGAAAACGAGGATAGAAAATGTGGTTGAGAGGGGAAAGGTGGAGGAAGATTATATTAACAACGAGGAAGAACGTCAAATTCTTAGCAGATATTGGACTGCTGGATTTACTCGCCATAACCATCCCTCTATTATTCAGGTTTGTCATACAGTTAGATCTCTCTATAACAACATTCCTATATAACAACACTTCACTATAAAAGTCAAGTTTTTCCGTAACCAATTCTTATGTTATGTTATAATATATGTTTTCTGTAACAACACTTCGCTATAATATCCAAAACTATTCGG
>AWOL01S0105080.1:1083-13063 GCA_000715115.1 Nicotiana otophora | reverse complement strand
AACCCACGTCACCCTATTCCATATAAGCTTGACAACACAATACAACTGAAATCATTGATTTAAATTTA
Organism: Nicotiana otophora; assembly: GCA_000715115.1. Classification (NCBI taxonomy): domain Eukaryota; kingdom Viridiplantae; phylum Streptophyta; class Magnoliopsida; order Solanales; family Solanaceae; genus Nicotiana; species Nicotiana otophora. The sequence goes on along the minus strand of AWOL01S0105080.1, from coordinate 12,995 downwards.
GCACATAAACCTTGGAATTTCCAACCTTTAGAAATTTCTTTTCAAGGCACAAATCTTGCATTTACACACTGTATGAGTTTGAACAAGCTCTATCAAGCCATAACCATCACCATAACCATGGACATAATCACCTAACATATTACACAATTCGCGTGCTCATAGCACCATTCCTGATCACTATGACTACTCCAAAACCAACCACATACTAGTGTTACACCCATATCGAACCAAACCTCATCCCAAAACCTTCATACACTGTTGATAATAAAAGAAACACACTGAAATTTCATGACCACTTACCAGATCAACAAGTCACGGAGCTCTCTCGCCCCCACCAGAATCATAATCGCTTTCTGAGCGGACTTTCAATATTATACTCCCGAACATACCGTAATCAAACCTGATAGTACCCATTCTAGGTCTAATGGCCTTATATTACTAAACACAACTATTCCACAGACATGCCGCACCAATATAACTCAGAGCCATAATCCGTTCCATCCGTGCACCAATACGCAACAATTCAAATGTACTCAGTCATGAAAAAATGACTCAAATGAGAGAATTGCCCTGCCAGATTAACAAGTACCGCCACAACAAAATACTAAAAATTCATGATACACCATAGAACCATCACCCAATTCTAACACAAGGTTCATACCTTAACATAACCCCGCTGCAATGCGTGACCCCATCCAAACGTTGGTCCATATTACCTACCTCGAGTCACTATGCTCAAAAAGCAATAACGACGGAGAGGCAAATGACCAAAATGCTACATAAAACCTAAAAGAACATAACCATTACGCAATCGATCATGCAATACCCAAATACTCATCACACTCAAATTTTGCTATAAAACTCAAATAGAACCGCACCATCTGTGCACATAACCAATGAATCACAACTCCTCGTAGCATAAATGAGTAACTCTCAGATCATTTCAGAATACGAATAAGTTCAACATTAACCGAATGACACATCCCTCAACAATAGCAGTATGGAGCCAACCATTCCGGCTCAGTGTAGAATACACATCTTGATTGGGCCTACCAATGGACCCCCAAATCAACTCTGGTCACATACAGTAAATAAATAACCCTCCGAAAATTCACGACGATGGAGTCATTATATATACCATTATCTAGCTAGTTTCGTCCATGACTTCACAGTCCGCAACCATGAAACAATCTGCTCCTAATCCATAGAACACACAAATCACCATTTTTGATTCCATCTCTACCGCCCGAATGTCTAACACATCTCTCATACATAATCATCCCACCAAGAATATTTCTCCCATTATTTCTTGCCATATAGAAACGTCTTAAAATTAGCAGTCGATCAACTAGAAAAATGCTGCAATACCTAAAAATAAAACTCCATAATTCAAAGCATAGCGCGCCTTCTGAAATGTATACCGTAGCCTTCCAAAACTCATCCGAGCACTCGGGACCCCATCCAAATACACCAACAAGTCCTAAAACACACCACGGACCTACTCGAGGCCTCAAATCACATCAAACAACCTCAAAATACGAACTACACACGGATTCAAGCCTAATAAATTTCAAAATTTCCAATTTCTACAAATGACGCCGAAACCTATCATGTCACGTCCGATTGACTTCAAAATTTGCACACAAGTCACATTTCACATTGCAGACCTATTCCAATTTCAAAAATTAAATTCCGAGCCCGATATCAAAAAGTCAAACCCCCGGTCAAACTTTCCAAAAATTCAACTTTCGGCAATTCAAGTCAAATCCCACTACGGACCTCCAAATAATTTTTCAGATATGCTCCTAAGCCCAAAATCACCATACGGAGCTATTGGAATCATCAAAACTCCATTCCATGGTCGTTTACACATAAGTTGACATCCGATCACTATTTTAACTTAAGCTTTAAACCTTGGAACTAAGTATTCCAATTCATTCCAAAACCTCACCGTACCCGAACCATTTACCCCGACAATTTACACAACAACTGTAAAGTATAATTTGAGCAGTAAATAGGGAAACTGGGTTGTAATACTCAAAATGACCGGCCGGGTCGTTACACTTATGGGCCTTTGTCTCTTTGTCTTTTCCCTTTATTTGTATAAGTAGAGGTACAGATACAATGTACATGACACACATTCAAGTAAAAGGTGAAAATATTCCTATTGCTTTCAAAAATGCAGATTATCTAAAGTTGTAGTCCTCCAAATTTGAACAGATCGAGGATTGAGGTAGTGAGGTTGCTTATGGCTGGGTTAGATGAATTTTCAGAAATCACTATTATTTAGTGGATATTAACTTCCTATAGCTATAATATACATAATTACCTCATATAGCTATTATTAGTTGCTACGCGACTGTATTCGCTGTTTTCAGAAAGAGAATCAATTAGTGTATATCACTCCTAATTTAACTCAACAAAATCAATTCTACATAAATTTCAATGCTACACGACTGTATTCGCGCTATTGTGTTCATGAATACAGTAATATGGGAGTCCAACTATGCGACTGTATTCGCGCTACTGTATTCATGAATACAGTAGAGGAATTCACCTAAACAATAGGTAACTCCAGCTGTTTAATAACGGAAAGAGGTTCAATTAGCGTGTATCACTCCTAATTTAACTCAACAAAATTGATACATAAATTTCCCTGCTATTGTATGTCACATCTCCTTTTTCCCGAGGGGGATAGGGAGTTTTTCAATTAAAGTGACATTAATCGAAATAGGATTATTTATTTATCTCAGAGTCGCCACTTGGAATAATTTATGGTGTCCCAAGTCACCGGTATATTTTAAATCCCAAATCAAGAAAATTTGACTCCGTTAAAAGTCTGCGAAAAACTAGAAGACCGGGTAAGGAATTCTATTAACCCGGGAGAAGGTATTAGGCATTTCCGGATTCCGTAGTTTTAGCATGGCCGCTCAACTATTATTAATTGGCCTAGTTGTCTGATTTGTTACGTATATTAAACCTATTTGTACATTTTTAACTTTTAAACCGCTTTTAATTATTTATGGAATTTGTTTGAACAAGTCGCGATGTCGTACACTCGTTTGTTTTTGTACACATTGCGAATCGCGTCACGGGAACCGTACCCACGATCTACAATATGTTTATTTTATTATTGTTCGAAGTTATGATCGGGTCACATGAAATGCACACCCAAATGAGATTTACGTATCGTGACCATGCCATGGGAACCGTACCCATGGCCACGATAATTTATTTAATTAATACGCCTAAAGCAAACTACGATATTCAAGGATTATTTTTCCTAAAGTACTTTGAGATTGTTGTATGGTCATGATGTATGGAAATTGTTATGGATAAATTGTAAGACTTAGTCATTGAAAGATGAAACTAGCTTATGAATCTTATTAACATGGTGGCCAACCGATCTTGAATTGTTTAAGTCCAAAACGGCCCAAAAATTATCATGTTGAAACGAGGTTCAGTTGCTAAACAGAGTTAAAGACAAAAAAGAAACTCTAGTATTGAAATAATCATCTGCTGATTAAATGCCTAAAAAGATGAAGCAATCACGCCAAACAACAATAGAGAAAGAAACTTTATGTGCGCAAGCTTTATGAATCATCCACATGTGTTTACAGTAGTAGTTAAACAAACATATAACGGAGACATGAGCNTTGTCTGATTTATTACGTATTTTAAACCTATTTGTATATTTTTAACTTTTAAATCGCTTTTAATTATTTATGGAACTTTTTTGAACAAGTCGCGATGTCGTGCACTCGTTTGTTTTTGTACACATTGCGAATCGCGTCACGGAAACCGTACCCACAGTCTACAACATGTTTATTTTATTATTGTTCGAAGTTATGATCGGGTCACATGAAATGCACACCCAAATGAGATTTACGTATCGTGACCATGCTATGGGAACCGTACCCATGGCCACGATAATTTATTTAATTAACGTGCTTAAAGCAAACTACGATATTCAAGGATTAGTTTTTCTAAAGTACTTTGAGATTGTCGTATGGTCATTATGTATGGAAATTATTATGGATAAATTGCAAGACTTAGTCATTGAAAGATGAAACTAGCTTATGAATCTTATTAACATGGTGGCCAACCAATCTTGAATTGTTTAAGTCCAAAACGGCCCAAATATCATCATGTTGAAACGAGGTTCAGTTTCTAAACAGAGTTATAGACCAAAAAAAATACTAGTATTGAAATAATCATCTACTGATTAAATGCCTAAAAAGATGAAGCAATCACGACAAACAACAATAGAGAAAGAAACTTTATGTGCGCAAGCTTTATGAATCATCCACATGTGTTTACAGTAGTAGTTAAACAGACATAAAACGGAGAAATGAGTGTTAGATCAATTGACTTAACTCAAAAGATTAACAAAACTATTCAAGGTATTTTAAACCACAAACAATAGACAAAATATGTTGTTGATAACTTGATGATTCGTGACTTAGAATCCAGTCCAACCTTAACAGAAACGCAACAATAAATACCCACTGTTTAGATTTAATTATAATACAACCTCTCATCACTAGATTTACCACTCAAACATTCAACAACAACTATTCTAATGATAATCTAAATTAATGTTAACTTCTTGTCAAATATCGTACACTGAAACTTTGAAAATTTATACTTTGCGAGGGAACACTATTGTCAACAATTATTTTCAGCTACAGCAATTAACAAAATTTAGATACTAACACCCTATATAACCACTCTCCATGCCAGACTCCAAATTTTATTCTCAACATGCCCTGTTAACTTCAACTAGACGAGATGATTCATTTCAAACCAAATAGCATTTATACACCAAGCATTGTATAGCTCATATATTAACAGAGGTAGTACCAACTATCAGTAAACCAATCAATTCATGATTTACACTCAGAACACTCAAATCATCAAATTATTGTCTAAACATCACATAGATTCACATGATAAATGGAAATTAACTAGAAATTATACCATTTAAAGAGTATTACATTTTCAGAATCTAAATCAATACCTGGACAGCAGTAAGAACAAAAAGAAAATAATCCTCTGAAATTGAGAAGCACAACTAAAGTTGAATCAACTAGGACTTGACAGAAATCAGCAGCAATCAAGCAGAAATTGAAGCTCAGTAAACTTCAAATTCAAAAAATTCCAGTAGCAATGAAGTAGTAAGAAAGGAAGAAATGAAGATTTTTTTTATATATATTGGCTATTGCAGAACAGGAGATGATGGACAAAGGAATTTTTTTTCTGAAAGCGTAGTCAATTCTCCTGAAGTATTTTTTTTCCTACTTTTTTCGGAACTAAAACAAACTGTAGATGGACAATTGAGGAGAAGAATAAAACTCTCCCGAAAATAACTCTTATTTATAACTTCTACCGAACCTTCTCTCCTTGGACAGAAATCAACCCAGAATCCAAAAAATCTCGAATTGGCGAGATAAGACAGATGTAAGGAGTAGATCAAATGTGAATCGATCCTACACCCCACATTTTTCCTATTTTTGCCAAAAGAGCATAAATCGGAAAGCAAAAAATTAGAGAGCATGCGTGAAATCCGAAAAGAATAATTTCGTTTGTCAGAAGTCGTTAGGATACGTGGCAAAGGGATAGATGAAGGACCATGTGCGTGAGTTTGAAGTGAACTTGCCTGAGTTGGGAGAGTTTGGGTGGGGTTGAGGCCTGGAAGAGGCGACAGAGATAGAAGGGGGAATGAGGAGTGACGACTAATTTGCTAGGTTTAGGGTTTGTGTGTAAAATAATTTTTATATGGTAGTGGGAAAGAGATCTAGACCGTTGATTTGAGATTGGAAGGACGGATGAGAATAAAAGGAGGTGTCTGGGGGGTCAATGGGTCTTGGGGCGGGTCAATTGATGGGTCAAAGGGATTGGGCTGGGGCGGATTTGTGGGGGAATTGGGCCATTGAGAGCTTTTGGCCCAGTTTTGTATAAGACCAAACAAACCTTTTATTTCTTTTCTTTGTTTTTCTTGATTTTAAATTCTTCAAAATTAATTAAAAATCCTAATTAACTCCTAACCTAATCTAACTTGTAAAATTAAACTTAATTATCTTTTTCTACCATTTAAGTAATTAAATTAACTTAAAAACTAATGAAATAAAATTACTAATTTAAAACCAAAAGCTTTAAAAACAATGACCATTATTTTTTTTGATTTTTGTTTAATAGTGCAATTAATTCATGTAATTAAATCCCAAATGCAATTAAGATCTAAAATGCCTTGCAATGAAATATTGACCACTTTTTGGTGTTTTTCTATGATTTTAAAGATATTAAATGCGCCACTAAATGCAAATAATTAATTGACAGAAAAGTTCTAAAATTTCTGTAAAAATAAAAATAAAAACAAAATTAGAAAAATCTATTTTTGTGGATTTGTAGGAGTATTTTTCGTCAGGCAAAAATCACGTGCTCACAGTTGCCCCTCTTTGCTCGGAAACACGAAGAGTTTTCGGGCAAAGATAAAGTGAGCAATTACGAGCAATTTTTGCCCGTTTGGATACTCCATGGGAAGCGTTTTGAAAAGTTTGACCGAACCTTGCTTCCTAGGTTTTCTACATATCCTTGGCTATAAAGGAATCAGGTTTGTATAGTTCTGGAAGTTTTAGTAGCTGGGACTACCGAGAAGCCGTGATTTCACCGCTGTTGATGCTGTTACTGCTTGCTGAACTCCTTATTACAACAAAATCAAAATGAAAAGAAATTAAGCAAGTCTATTAGCTATGAGTCACAAGATTCCTATCTATAGGTCTTCAGAAACTTGATCTTGAATCTTCTAACAGTTCTGTTGTGCATCTCGAATTGTCGACTCGCATTCTTGAGGCGAGCTTCTGCTACCCCTAACTTGAATTGACCCTGTTCTACAGGTGGGCGCCTGATGCTGACTTAACTTGAAATAAAATTCCATCGTTCTCCAGGTGGGCGCCTGTCAATAATTTAAACTTTGAAATAAACTCCCTCGTTCTTTAGGTGGGCGTCTGAGGACTTAAAACTTGCAATGAATTCCCCCATTCTCCAGGTGGGCGCCTGATGTCAATTTGAAAAGTATTCCCTCATTCTCCAGGTGGGCGCCTGATGCTGACTTAAAACTTGAAATAAATTCCCCCATTCTCCAGGTGGGCGCCTGCCTCTGACTTAAAATTTGAAATGAATTCTCTCATTCTCTAGGTGGGCGCATGATGCTGACTTAAAACTTGAAATAAATTTCCTCGTTTTCCAGGTGGGCGCCTGATGACTTAAAACTTACAATGAATTCCCTCATTATCCAGGTGGGCACCTGATATCAACTTAAAAAGGATTCCCTCATTCTCCAGGTGGGCGCCTGATGCTGACTTAAAACTTGAAATAATTTCCCTCGTTCTCCAGGTGGGCGCCTGATGACTTAAAACCTGAAATGAATTCCCTCGTTTTCCAGGTGGGTGCCTGATGCTGACTTAAAACATGAAATGAATTTCCTCATTCTCTAGGTGGGCACCTACTGTTGACTTAAAACTTGAAATAAATTCCCTCATTCTCCAGGTGGGCACCTGCTGACTTAAAACGTGAAATGAATTCCCTCATTTTCCAGGTGGGTGCCTGCGGCTTACTTAAAACTTGAAATGAATTCCCTCATTCTCCAGGTGGGCGCCTGCTATTGACTTAAAACTTGAAATAAATACCCTCGTTCTCCAGGTGGGTGCCTGATGCTGACTTATAACTTGAAATAATTTTCCTCGTTCTCCAGGTGGGTGTGTGATGCTGACTTAAAACGTGAAATGAATTCCCTCATTCTCCAGGTGGGCGCCTGTTGTTGACTTAAAACTTGAAATAAATTCCCTCATTCTCCAGGTGGGTGCCTGATGCTGACTTAAAACTTGAAATGAATTCCCTCGTTTTCCAGATGGGTGCCTGATGCTGACTTAAAGCTTGAAATTCATTCCCTCATTCTCCAGGTGGGCGCCTGCAGTTGACTTAAAACTTGAAATAAATACCCTCGTTCTCCAGGTGGGTGCCTGATGCTGACTTAAAACTTGAAATGAATTCCCTCATTCTCCAGGTTGGCACCTGCGGTTGACTTAAAACTTGAAATAAATTCCCTTGTTCTCCAGGTGGGTGCCTGATGCTGACTTAAAACTTGAAATGAATTTTCTCATTCTCCAGGTGGGCGCCTACTATTGACTTAAAACTTGAAATAAATTCCCTTGTTCTCCAGGTGGGTGCCCGCTGTTGACTTAAAACTTGAAATAAATTCCCTTGTTCTCCAGGTGGGTGCATGATGCTGACTTAAAACTTGAAATGAATTTCCTCATTCTCCAGGTGGGCGCCTGCTATCACAAAAACACAGACAAAACAGAGAAAATTTTCTGCCTTAGTTTGTACCAGGAACATTCATTGGTTGTTAGTTGAATCCCATTTTCCAGGAGGGTCCTGAAAATTTAAAACTAGATCCCATTATCCAGGAGGGTCCTGAAAACCTTAAATTAAATCCCATTATCCAGGAGGGTCCTGAAAACGTAAAACTGAACTTATCTGGAACATGCTTTCCTCATGGGGGATTCCTGGCAAAGCAAACAAGATTTCTTGCTCCTGCTTGAAACAAAGAAAATTTTGTCAGTTTGAAAATATGGCGGTTAGTTTGTGGAATCCTTGCTGAAGGTGTCTGCTTCTGCCACTACCCCGCTTCATTCTGATTAGCTGCTTCGGGCTACAAAGAATTGTTTGACCTTTTGATTGGACCTCGACCACAAAACCTCTAAATGACTTGAATCCCTTACACTCAACTCGTCATATGGCACTTTTATTTTGACAACTGTTGAACCTTCGCATTTCCTACAAATTCACGAACCACTTGACCACTTGAACTTCAATTACCACCACATTGCTCATTCTAAATCATGTCACTTGTGATGTGCCTGGACGAATTTCACTTGGTGCAAATAAAAAGCTGGTAATGAGCTTTGAAGGCCTTCCTTGCTTGCTTAACAAAGACTAATTTGATAGAAACTTAGAAAAATAGACCCAAAAGAAACGAAGCGAAGTGACTTCGAGAATTAGGAATAAAAAGAAAAAAAACAGAGATGACTATTTGAAGAAAAATGAAAAAGAGACTTATCTGAATGAAGCAACTGGCTCCAATGATCATGACATACATTTTGGATTGATCAGCCTAATCCATCCACCTAATCACATTTCAGTTCATGCCATGTCTTCATACTTCAAAACCAGGGTTTCCGTAATTCAATTTCTCTATAAAGTCATGAACCTCATTCGGCTTGTAATGCCCCGGGGGGTTTTTACCAGCAAGCCTCTCTCATTTGCTCTTCTCTCAACTTACAGTTGCCTTACAGTGACCGTAAGGGTTTTCACCAATAAGACTCTCTCAACTTGAATTTTCTCTCAACTCACCATCGCCCTACGGTGCCCGTGAGTGTTTTCACCAATAAGACTCTCTCATTTATTAATTTTTGCTTGTGCCCATGAACAAGGCGCTACCCATGATGTAAATCATACCTCTATCTCACTTGACTTGGCATCCTCAAAGTTGATCAGAAGGTCTTTCTTTGGACTGAAATGTAGATTTTTCGACAAGGTTAGAAAGAAAGAGTGGCATGAAGACTTAAAATAATTTAAGATGAATGAGTTCAAAATTACAAATTTTGGAATCAGATCTTTTTCCAAAACTAAAACTTCTGCCCCAGTTTATTCGAATCTGGAGAATTTTGGATTTTTATTTTGATGGGACCGAACCGTGTAAGGCTGCCTACGCATCCTTAAAAGGAATCAGGTCGAACGTAGTTCAAACTAGTAAAAGTTGTTTTGTTTTTGTTACTTTGCTTTTCTTTCTTTTTTCTCCTTTATTTTCTCTTTTCTTTCTTTTGCTTTTCTCTTTTTCTTCTTTTTTTTTCTTTTCATTTCTTTTCTATTTCTAACTCTACTTCTGATTCCAAAAGAAGGGTATGAAAGAAACTAAATAAGGCTCAAAAAGGGGTAGCAAATGATAAAAGTGTTTGGGGTAGCAGAATAAAATGCATTAGTCGTTCCAACTTTGAACATGCCTAGTACAAAGTGCGATTGAAGATAAGCAAAGAAATCATACATAATATCTCTTGACTGCATCAGAATTGATAGCCATATCCACACATTTCCCTTCTATGTCTGTTAAATATAAAGCACCATTGGGCAACACCTTTGTCACAATGAACGACCCCTGCCAGTTTGGGGCGAACTTGCCTTTAGCTTTGGCCTGATGTGGAAGGATGCATTTCAGTACCAACTGGCCCACTTCAAATTTTTGGGGACGCACCTTCTTGTTGTATGCTATTTCCATACAACAAGAATGGCCCACTGCTGCCAATCATTTTTTATCAATCAAACTCAAATGCTCTAGCCGAGTTTTGACCCACTCATCATCATCAATTTCAGCTTCAGCAACGATCCGAAGGGATGGAATCTCAACTTCCGTAGGTATAACTGCCTCAGTTCCATATACAAGCAAATAAGGAGTTGCACCTACTGAAGTGCAAACAGTAGTGCGATAACCTAGTAAAGCAAAAGGTAACTTTTCATGCCATTGCCTGGAACCTTGCACCATCTTATGAAGTATCTTCTTTACGTTCTTGTTAGTAGCCTCAACAGCTCTATTTGCCTTAGGACAATACGGAGTGGAGTTTCGATGCATAATCTTGAACTGTTGGCATACCTCTTTCATCAAATGACTATTGAGGTTAGCAGCATTGTCTGTGATGATTACCTTGGGAATTCCGAACCGGCAAATGATATTTGAATGAACAAAATCTACCACCGCCTTCTTGGTCACGGACTTGAAAGTTACAGCTTCGACCCACTTGGTAAACTAATCAATGGACACCAGAATAACCTATGCCCATTTGACGTTGCCGGCTCAATTAGTCCAATGACATCCATGTCCCAAGCAACAAAGGGCCAAGGTGCAGACATTGTGTGCAACTCAGATGGCGGGGAATGAATCAAATCACCCTGCACCTGGCATTGATGACATTTGCGAACAATGCTGATGCAATCTTGCTCCGTGGTGAGCCAATAATCACCTGCTCAAAGAATCTTCTTTGCCAAGACATACCCACTCATATGCGGCCCGCAAACTCCGGAATGCACTTCGGCCATAATAGTCGAAGCTTGTGTAGCATCTATGCACCTTAGTAATCCTAGATCTGGAGTCCTCTTGTACAAGATTCCCCCACTTAAGAAAAATCCACTAGCCAGATGTCGAATGGTTCTCTTTTGATCAATTGTGGCATGTACCGGATGTACCCCTGACTTGATGTATTCCTTGACATCGTGGAACCAAGGTTCACCATCAATTTCCTCTTCAACCACATTACAATAAGTGTGCTGATCACGGACTTAGATATGCAGAGTGTTGACGTAAGTCTTATCCAGATGGTGTAACATTGACGCCACAGTAGCCAAGGCGTCGCCGATCTCATTATGAATCCTGGGAATATGCCTGAATTCTACTGACCTGAATCATTGACAAAGATCATGCAGACATTGTCGATACGGTATGAGCTTCAAATCCCGAGTCTCTCATTCTCCCTGAATCTGGTGAACCAACAAATCTGAATATCCCAAAACCAATATTTCCTGAACTCCCATGTTTATAGCTAGCCTCAAACCCAGAATGCATGCCTCTTATTCAGTCATGTTGTTGGTGCAATAAAATCGAAGCTGGGCTGTTACGGGGTAGTGATGCCTTGTTTCAGAAATGAGTACAACCCCTATTCCGACACCTTTCATATTAGAATCTCTATCAAAGAAGAGTTTCCAAGCTGGCTTTTCATCATGATCATCCTCGTCAACATACATCACTTCTTCATCAGGAAAATAAGTCTTCAGCGGCTCATATTCTTCATCCACCGGATTCT
>AWOL01S0105072.1:0-15583 GCA_000715115.1 Nicotiana otophora | reverse complement strand
GAGCATCAGAGACCGGGTGGATTGCTTAAGAGGCTAGAGATCCTAGAGTATATATGGGAGCTGATCACCATAGATTTTGTAGTTGGGCTCCCACGGACTTCGAGGAAGTCTGATGCTATTTGGGTGATTGTGGATCGGCTAACCAAGTCCACGCACTTCATTCCAGTTAGGACTACTTATTCTTCGGAGAGGTTGGCTGAGATTTACATTCGTGAGATTGGGGCACATAATTTACATCGCATATTTGGAGAGCCGTGCAGCCAGAGTTGGGCACCCAGGTTGAGTTGAGTACAACATTTCACCCTCAGACGAACGGACAATCCAAGCGAACTATTAAGATATTGGAGGACATGCTACGAACTTGTGTCATTGATTTCGAGGGTTCTAGGGACCAGTTTCTGCCGCTCGTGGAGTTTGCCTACAATAACAGCTACTAGTCGAGCATTCAGATGGATCGGTATGAGGCTCTATATGGGAGACGATGTTGTTCTCCAGTGGGTTGGTTCAATCCGGAGGAGGCTAGGTTATTGGGTACTGACTTGGTTCAGGATGCTTTGGACAAGGTTAAATTGATTCAGGATCGGCTTTGCACGGCGCAGTCCAGACAGAAGAGTTTCACCGATATGAAGGTTCGTGACGTTGCTTTCATGGTTGGGGAGAAGGTACTGCTCATGGTGTCCCCCATTAAGGGTGTTATGAGGTTCGGGAAGAAGGGCGAGTTGATCCCTCGGTATATTGGGCCGTTTGAGGTACTTCAGAGGATTGAAGAGGTGACTTACAAGCTTGCCTTGCCACCTTGTTTATCGAGTGTGCATCCACTGTTTCATGTTTCTATGCTCAGGAAGTATGTCGGTGATCTGTCTCATGTTTTGGATTTCAGCACGGTTCAGTTGGATGGTGATTTGACTTATAGTGTGGATCTGGTGGCCATTTTGGATCGGTAGGTTCGAAAGTTGAGATCAAAGGGTATAACTTCACTGAAGGTGTAGTGGAGAGGTCAGTCAATTGAGGAGGCTACTTGGGAGACCGATCGGGAGATGCAGAGCAGTTATCCACACCTATTTGAGACTTCGGGTATGTTTCTAGACCCGTTCGAGGACAGACGTTTGTTTAAGAGGGGGAGATGTAACTACCCGACCGGTCGTTTTGAGAGTTATAGTCCCGTTCCCTCATTTACTGCTCACTTTATATTTTATAACTGCTATGTGACTTACCGAGGTAGTTGGTTTGAGTACGGAGAGATTTCAGAATGAATTGAGACACTTAGTCTCAAGGTTGAAAGCTTAAGTTGAAATGGTTGACCGGATGTTGACTTATATGTAAAAGACTCTGGAATGGAGTTTTGATGGTTCTGTTAGCTCCGTTGGACGATTTTGGACTTAGGAGCGTGTCTGGATTGTGATTTGGAGGTCCATAGTTGAATTACGCTTGAAATGGCGAAAAGTGAATTTTTAGGAAAATTTGACCGGGAGTGGACTTTTTGATATCGGGGTCGGATTCCGGTTCCGGTAGTTGGAGTAGGTCCGTGGTGTCATGTGTGACTTGTGTGCAAACTTTGAGGCCAATCGAACGTGATTTGATGAGTTTCGGCATTGTTTATAGAAGTTGGACTTTCCTGGTTTCAATAGGCTTGAATTGGGGTGCGATTCGTATTTTTGATATTGTTTGAGGTAATTTGGGGACTCGACTAAGTTTGTACAGTGTTTTAGAACTTGTTGGTATATTTGGTTGAGGTCCCGGGGGCCTCGGGTGGAGTTCGGATGGCTGACGGATAAAGATTTGGAATTTGAAAGACTGCTCAAGTGCACCAGGTCTGGTGCGATCGCACATGCAGAGTTTTGACTGCAGGTGCGAGCTCGTAGTAGCGTGAAGGGATTCGTAGAAGTGGCCTGGGAAGAAATGAGCAGAGGTCACAGGTGCGAGGTTATGCACAGGTGCGGAGCTGGGCTGGCCTGGGGCAGGGCACAAGTGCGAGGGGATAACCGCATCTGCGAGCCCGCAGGTGCGAGCAAGGCTCCACAAATACGGAGTTGAGGGGCGAGGTCTGTTCCGCAGAAGCAAATGATGGGCCGCAAAAGCTCCTCCGCAGGTGCAGTACCTGGAGCGCAGATGCGGGCTCTGGGGGTCTAAGTGATTTCCGCAGAACCGGAGGATTTTACCGCAAAAATGATCCCGCAGGTGCGGTCATTTGGCCGCAGGTGCGAAAAGCCTGGGCAGTGTCTTATAAACAAGGGTTCCGAGAGTTTTGTTACCATTTTAAGCATTTGAAGCTCGGGATTTGGCAATTCTTGAGAGGCGTTTCGGGGGATTTCTTGAGGTAAGTCACTTGTGGTCTAATTTAATCAATAATTGTGCTTCCCCATTGATTTTCCCACCTAGTTTGTGTGTATTTAAAGTGGAACTTGAGAGTTTGAGGCTAGGGATTTGATGAGTTGGATTTGGGGATTTGGGTGGCGATTTTGTGTCGTATTTTGATAAATTTGGTATGGTTGGACTCGTGGTTGAATGGGCTTTTGAGTTTTATGACTTTTATCGGATTTCGAGAAATGGGCCCGGGGGAACGACTTTTGAGTCAACTTTTGCCTTTTGATTAATAACTTAGTATTTCCTTATGGAATTAATTCCTTTAGCCTGTATNGGGAGTTTGAGGCTAGGGATTTGGAGAGTTTGATTTGGGGATTTGGGTGGCGATTTTGTGTCGGATTTCGGTAAATTTGGTATGGTTGGACTCATGGTTGAATGGACTTTCGAGTTTTATGTCTTTTACTGGATTTCGAGAAATGGGCCCAGGGGACCAGCTATTGAGTCAACTTTTGACTTTTGATTAATAACTTAGTATTTTCTTATGGAATTAATTCCTTTAGCCTGTATTGATTCTATCGCATAGTTTGTGGCTAGATTTGAGGCATTCAGATGCCCTTTTGCTAGGCAAAGGTGTGTTGGAGTAGAGATTTTCCCGGATTGAGGTAAGTAACACTTCTAAACTTGACCTTGAGGGTTCGAAACCCCAAATTATGTGTTATATGACTGGAGTTGAGGTGACGTGCACGCCAAGTGACGGGTGTGTGGGCGCGCACCGTAAGAACTATGACATGGTCGATTCCATGGAACTCTATAGTGGATTTATCTTATTGATATCCGTGTTTTCATCATGTGATAAGTAATTGAGCTGCTAATCATGCTAGAAATCATATTTAGGCTATATGATGATACTGTTGGGACCTATAGTGGCTGGTTCTTGCTGTCGACTTATTGATTACATTGAAACTTCGTACTCAATCATATTTATTCATTTCATATCATATCTCAGTCTCCGTTGCTATTTATTGCTGTATCATATCATCAGTTTTGGGCTAGTTTCACAACATTGTGAGCCCGAGAGAGAGAGAAAGACAGGAGAGATTGATGACTGAATGAGGCCGAGGGCCTGATTGAGAGTGACAATTATAGGATCGGGCTGCATGCCGCAACATGTTTTGTTGATTAATGCATGGATCTGGCTTATTATAGCACTTGGGATGAAGGAGCCCCTCCGCAGTCTGTAGACACCCCCAGTATGTGCAGTTGACTATACTGAGTGATGGATATTCCCTGGACATGGATTTTGTCTAAATCATTTATATTTGGGGATGGATCTTCCCCTGGGTTGGATTGGCCTTATATAGTACTGAGTGAGTGACTGTCAGTTGTTGTATATATATATATATATATATATGGGATGGATCTTCCCTAGGTTGGATTGGCCATATACAATACTGAGTGATTGAGTATTCTTAGAGTGTGAGTATACGAGGCTTTCAGCGTAGTGCATTGACATGTAGATGTAGAGAGGTCATACTCCTCATAGCATTCAGGATTGATCTATTTTACCTTGAATTGAATTTAACTGTTGAACTTGAAAGCATGATTACATTTCTGTACTGTTATTTCTATATTGAACTGTATCTACTACGTTCGTCACTACCTTTCAGTCCAAAGGTTATATTTATTACTTATTGAGTTGGTTGTACTCACGCTACACCCTGCACCTCGTGTGCAGATTCAGGTGCTTCCGGTCAAGACGAGTGCTGAGTTGTGGAGTCCAGATTTTCGGAGACTATCGAGGTAGTTGCTTGGCATTCACAAACCTTGAATCTCCCTCCTTAGCTTTCATTTTATGTTTCAGTTTTATTACCAAGACGATGTATTAGATTATGTCTTTATGTAGGTGCTCATGTACTCAGTGACGCCCCGATTTTGGGAGAGATTTTGTATGGATTTATGATTTCTTACTCTGTTTCTAAAATATTTTTCCTTAATTTTAAATGCTTTCGTATCTTTCAAAGCTTCAGAGTGTTGGAAATGTCTGTGTAGTCAGCTTGCCTAGTACCATGATAGGCTCCATCACGACAGGTTGGATTTGGGTCGTGACAAGTTGGTATCAGAGCCTAGGTTACATATGTCTCACGGGTCATGAGAAGGTTTAGTAGAGTCTTGCAGATCTGTACGGAGACGTCTGTACTTATCTTCCAGAAGCCGCCGAACCCTTAGGAAACTTTACATTCTTGTATTCTTGTCGTGAAACATTTGTTGATTCCGGTCGCTAAATTTCTGTTATTCTATTCTCTTACATATGGTGAGGATACGTGCTACCGATAGGACAGCCAGCCACTAGTACCGCCAGGTGTCCACGAGAGGTCGAGGTTGCGGTAGGGGCCGCGGTAGGGGTAGAGGTGCAGCTTGTACAACAGCTAGAGCAGCACCTTCAGATCCACCAGTTGCTCCAACTCAGGTGCAGGTTCTGGATGTGGTTGAGCCTCGGGGCCAGCTCAGGCACCAGTTGTGCTCATTGTGATTCCAGGCCTTTAAGAGTCTTTGGCCCGGATATTGACCATTTACAATGGCCTTGCTCAGGTGGTTTCGGCTCAGGCCGCACCAGCCACTTCTCAGGTCGGGGAAGGTACTCATACCCCCACTGCCCTTACTCCAGAGCAAGTGATGCAGGGACTTCATACACCGAGGCTACTACCATCCCGGCCGATTGTTGTTGCTCAGGCCTAGGTGGGTCCCGTTATGACTGATGATGATCAAAGGAGACTTGAAAGGTCTGAGCGGATCCAACCTATATCATTCAGTGGGGCTGAGTCTAAGGATGCCCAAGACATTTGTGATAGGTGCCAGCGGATTCTTCGCACGACAGGTAATCTAGAGACCAGTGGGTCTCATTCATTACTTTTCAGTTTACTGGGGCTGCTTTCAGATAGTGGGAGGCCTATGAGAGGCGCATGCCAGTAGGTGCAGCACCACTTACATGGTATGAGTTCTCCGTTCTCTTCTTGGAGAAGTTCGTGCCACAGTATCGTAGGGAGGAGCTACATAGATAGTTTGAGCAGTTTCGTCAGGATGGCATTTTTGTGACCCAGTACGGGATGAGATTTTTGTATTTGGCTCGTCATGAAGTTTGGTTGGTTCCCACTAATAGGGATATGATTAGGAGGTTCATTGATGGCCTCACGTATCAGTTGCGGTTGCTCATGACTAGGTAGAGGGTATCTGGTGCTACCTTCAACGAGGTGGTCGATATTGCTCAACAGATAGAGATGGTCCGGAGTCAGGAGCGCGGAGAGAGGGAGGACAAGAGGACTCGTAGCTCGGGTGGTTTCAGCGGTTTTCCTTCTGGGGGTTAGTTCCACCACAGTAGGGGATGCCCTTATAGGCACGCCTAGATGGCTCGTCTGGTTCACCGTGGTGCATCATCCAGCCATGGTTCATACAGAGCTCATCAGGGCCAGTCATCTCTTAGTGCCTTTCCAGCTCAGAGTTCGTCTCGCGCACCATCAATTCAAGGTTCATATATACCAGGTCCCTCTGATAGTTATTTTGGCTCTCGGGTTCCGCCTCAATATTCTCCACCATTTGCAGGGAGGGGTTGCTTTGAGTGTGGAGATTAGGGTCACATAAAGAGACATTGTCCCCGCCTTTTGGGAGGTCCAGCTCAGCAGAGGAGTCAGACTACGACTTCAGCGTCAGTTACTTCACCGCCCGCCCAACCAGCTTATGGTAGGGCCTAGGCAGCTAGAGGTCTCCCTAGAGGAGGAGGCTGATCAGGTGGCGGTAAGGCCCGATTCTATGCTATTCCTGCCAGACCAGATGCTGTAGCTTCAGATGTAGTGATCACATGTATCGTCTCAGTATGCTACAGGGATGCCTCTATATTATTTGACCTTGGTTCCACTTATTCGTACGTATTATCGTATTTTGCTCATTATCTGGATATGCCCCGTGAATCCTTAGTTTCATTTGTTCATGTATCTATGCTAGTGGGCAACACTNTATTCATATGTATTATCGTATTTTGCTCATTATCTGGATATGCCCCATGAATCCTTAGTTTTATCTGTTCATGTATCTATGCCAGTGGGCAACACCATTATTATGGACCGTGTATATCAGTCGTGTATAGTGACTATTGGGGGATTAGAGACTACAATTGATCTATTATTGCTTAGTATGGTTGATTTCGACGTGATCTTGGGTATGGATTGGTTGTTTCCATGTCATGATGTTCTAGATTGTCACGCTAAGATCGTGACGTTGGCGATGCCGGGGTTACCAAGGATTAAGTGGAGAGGTTCTCTAGACTATGTTCCTAGCAGAGTGATTTCATATTTGAAGGCCTAGTGGATGGTTGGGAAGGGTTGTTGGTGCTGATACTCCTTCTATTGGTTCTGTTCCGGTGATGTGAGATTTTTCGGATGTGTTACCTACAGACCTTCCATGTACGTCGTCCGACAGGGATATTGACTTTGGTATTGACTTGGCACCGGGCACTCAACCCCTTTTCTATTCCTCAGTATCATATGGCACCAGCTGAGTAGAAGGAATTGAAAGAGAAACTTCATGAACTTCTTGATAAGGGGTTTATTAGACCTAGTGTGTCACCGTGGAGTGCACCGATTTTATTTGTGAAGCAAAAGGATGGTACTATGCAGATGTGTACTGGTTTTAGGCAGTTGAACAAAGTTACGACCAAGAACAAGTATCCTTTGTCGCGCATTGATGATCTATTTGACCAGCTTCAGGGAGTGAGGGTGTTCTCTAATATTTACTTGAGGTCTGATTATCACCAGTTGAAGATTTGAGACTCGGATATTCTAAAGACAACATTCATGACCCATTATGGTCATTATAAGTTCCTTGTGATGTCTTTTGGGCTAACCAATGCCCCAGCAGTATTAATGCATCTGATGAACAATATATTTCAGCCTTATCTTGACTCGTTTGTCATAGTGTTCATTGATGATATCCTGGTGTACTCCCGTAGCCAGGAGGAGCATGCCCAGTATTTGAGAGTTATGTTACTACGGTTGAGGGAGGAGAAACGTTATGCCAAGTTCTCCAAGTGTGAGTTTTGGCTTAGTTCGGTGACATTCTTGGGGAACGTTGTGTCCGGTGAGGGGATTCAGGTGGATCAGAAGAAGATTGAGGTAGCTCAGAGTTGGCCCATGCCGTCCTTTGCTACGAAAATTTGGAGCTTTCTCAGCTTGGCTGGTTATTATCATCGCTTCATGGAGGGTTTCTCGTCTATTGCATTGACCTTGACCAAATTGACCCAAAAGGGTTCTACTTTCAGGTGGTCGGATGAGTGTGAGGAGAGCTTTGAGAAGCTCAAGACTGCCTTGACCATAACTCCTGTTCTAGTTTTGCCTTCAGCTTCAGGCTCTTATACAGTGTATTGTGATGCTTCTCGGATTGGTATTGTATGTGTCTTGATGCAGGAGGGTAGAGTGATTGCTTATGCTTCGCTTAAGTTGAATCCCCATGAGAAGAACTACCCTGTTCATGACTTGGAGTTGTCTACCATCGTTCATGCATTGAAGATTTGGAGGCACTATCTCTACGGTGTGTCTTGTGAGGTATTTACAGATCACCATAGTCTCCAGCACTTGTTCATACAAAAGGATCTAAATTTGAGGCAGCGAAGATGGTTGAGGCAGTGAGTATGGGTAGCCTTGCATTCATTCCTGTTGGCGAGAGACCTCTTGCAGTTGATGTTCAGGCCTTGGCCAACCAGTTCATGAGATTAGATGTTTCGGAGCCTAGTTGGGTTCTAGCTTGTATTGTTTCTCGGTCTTTCTTATATGATCGCATCAGAGAGCGCCAGTATGATGATCCTCATTTACGTTTTGCTTAAGGACATGGTTCAGCACGGTGACGCCAGATATGTTACTATTGGGGATGATGGGGTGTTGAAGATGCTGGGTCGGATTTGTGTGCCTAATGTATATGGGCTGTGTGTGTTGATTCTGCCGCTCGTGGGGTTTGCCTACAACAACAGCTACTAGTCGAGCATTCAGATGGATCCGTATGAGGCTCTATATAGGAGACGATGTTGATCTCCGGCGGGTTGGTTCAATACGGTGGAGGCTAGGTTATTGGGTACTGACTTGGTTCAGGATGCTTTGGACAAGGTTAAATTGATTTAGGACCGTCTTCGCACGGCGCAGTCCAGACAGAAGAGTTTCACCAATAGGAAGGTTCGTGACGTCGATTTCATGGTTGGGGAGAAGGTACTGCTCCTGGTATCCCCCATGAAAGGTGTTATGAGGTTCGGGAAGAAGGGAAAGTTGATCCCTCGGTATATTGGGCCGTTTGAGGTACTTCAGAGGATTGAAGAGGTGGCTTACAAGCTTGCCTTGCCACCTTGTTTATCGAGTGTGCATCCAGTGTTTCATGTTTTTATGATCAGGAAGTATGTCGGTGATCCGTCTCATGTTTTATATTTGAGCACGGTTCAGTTGGATGGTGATTTGACTTATAGTGTGGAGCCGGTGGCCATTTCGGATCGGTAGGTTCGAAAGTTGAGGTCAAAGGACATAGCTTCATTGGAGGTGTAGTGGAGAGGTCAGCCAATTGAGGAGGCTACTTGGGAGACCGATCATGAGATACAGATCAGTTATCCACACCTATTTGAGACTTCGGGTATGTTTCTAGACCCGTTTGAGGACGGACGTTTGTTTAAGAGGGGGAGGATGTAATATCCCGGCCAGTCGGGCCGGTCGTTTTGAGAGTTGTAGCCCCGTTCCCCCATTTACTACTCACTTTATATTTTATAACTGCTATGTGACTTACCGGGGTAGTTGATTTGAGAAAGGAGAGATTTCAGAATGAATTGAGACACTTAGTCTTAAGGTTGAAAGCTTAAGTTGAAATGGTTGATCGGATGTTGACTTATATTTAAATGACTTTGGAATGGAGTTTTGATGGTCTCGTTAGCTCCGTTAGGTGATTTTGGACTTAGGAGCGTGTCTGGATTTTGATTTGGAGGACCGTACGCTTGAAATGGCAAAAAGTGGATTTTTAGGTAAGATTGACCGGGAGTGGACTTTTTGATATCAAGGTCGGATTCCGGTTCCGAGAGTTGGAGTAGGTCCGTGGTGTCATTTGTGACTTGTGTGCAAACTTTGAGGCCAATCGAACGCGATTTGATGAGTTTCGACGTCATTTATAGAAGTTAGAATTTCCTGGTTTCAATAGGCTTAAATTGGGGTGCGATTCATATTTCTGATACTGTTTGAGGTGATTTGGGGACTCGACTAAGTTCGCACAGTGTTTTAGAACTTGTCGGTATATTTGGTTGAGGTCCTGGGGGACTCGGGTGGAGTTTGGATGGTTAACGGATAAAGATTTGGAATTTGAAAGACTGCTGAAGTGCACCAGGTATAGTGCGATCGCACATGCAGAAATTTGACCGCAGGTGCGAGCTCGCAATAGCAAGAAGGGATTCATAGAAGCGGCCTGGAAAGAAATGGGCAGAGGTTGCAGGTGCGAGGTTATGCGCAGGTGCGGAGCTGGGCTGACCTGGGACAGGGCGCAGGTGCGAGGGGATAACCGCATCTGCGAGCCCGCAGGTGCGAGCAAGGCTCCACAAATACGGAGCGCAGATGTGGGCTCTGGGGGTTTAAGTGATTTCCGTAGAAGCGGAAGAGTTTACCGCAAAACGTATTCCGCAGGTGCGACCATTTGGCCGCAGGTGCGAAAAGCCTGGGCAGTGTCTTATAAACAAGGGTTCCGAGATTTTTTACCATTTTAAGCATTTCAAGATCGGGATTTGGCGATTCTTGAGAGGAGTTTCGGGGGATTTCTGGAGGTAAGTAACTTGTGGTCTAATTTAATCAATAATTGTGCTTCCCCATTGATTTTCCCACCTAGTATGTGTATATTTAAGGTGGAACTTGGGAGTTTGAGGCTAGGGATTTGGAGAGTTTGATTTGGGGATTTGGGTGGCGATTTGGTGTCGGATTTTGGTATATTTGGTATGGTTGGACTCGTGGTTGAATGGACTTTTGGATTTTATGACTTTTATTGGATTTCGAGATATGGGCCCGGGGGCCGCCTTTTGAGTCGACTTTTGACTTTTGATTAATAACTTAGTATTTCCTTATGGAATGAATTTCTTTAGCCCGTATTGACTGTTTCGCATAGTTTGTGGCTAGATTTGAGGCATTCGTAGGCCCTTTCGCGAGGCAAAAGTGTGTTGGAGTAGAGATTTGTCCGGATTGAGGTAAGTAACACTTCTAAACTTAGCCTTGAGGGTTCGAAACCCCAAATTATGTGTTATATGACTGGAGTTGAGGTGACGCACACACTAAGTGACGGGTGTGTCGGCGCACACCGTAAGAACTATGACCTGATCGATTCCATGGAACTGTATAATAGATTTATCTTATTGATATCCGTGTTTCCATTATGTGATAAGTAATTGAGCTACCAATCATGCTAGAAATTATGTTTAGGCTATATGCTGGTACTGTTGGGACCCATAGTGGTCGTTGCTTCCTGTCGACTTATTGATTACATTGAAATTTCGTACTTAATCATATTTATTCATTGCATATCATATCTCAGTCTCCGTTGGTATTTATTACTGTATCATATCATCATTTTTGGGCTAGTTTCACGACATTGTGAGCCCGAGAGAGAGAGAAAGACTGGAGAGATTGATGACTGAGTGAGGCCGAGTGCCTGATTGAGAGTGATAATTATAGGATCGGGCCGCATGTCGCAACATGTTTTATTGATTTATGCCTGGATCTGGCTTATTATGGCCCTTGGGATGAAGGAGCCCTCCGGAGTCTGTACACACCCCCAGTGAGCACAGTTGATTATATTGAGGGACGGATCTTCCCTGGACATGGATCTTTTCCGATCATTTATATTTGGGGATGGATCTTCCCCTTGGCTGGATTGGCCTTATACAGTACTGAGTGACTGACTGTCAGTTGATGTATATATATATAGGATGGATCTTTTCTGGGCTGGATTGGCCATATACAATACTGAGTGATTGAGTATTCTGAGAGTGTGAGTACACGAGGCTTTCAGCGTGGTGCATCACATACAACATGGGCATTGGCATGTAGATGTAGAGAGGTTATACGCCTCATATCATTCAAGATTGATCTATTTTACTTGAATTGAATTTAACTGTTGAACTTGAAAGCATGCCTACAAGTCTGTACTGTTATTTCTATATTGAACTGTACTTGTTGAGTTTGTCATTACCTTTCAGTCCAATAGTTAGATTTGTTACTTATTGAGTTGGTTGTACGCACGCTACACCCTGCACCTCGTGTGTAGATTCAGGTACTTCCACTCACGACGGTTGCTGAGTTGTGGAGTCCGGATTTTCGGAGACTATCGAGGTAGCTGCTTGGTGTTCGCGGAACTTGACTCTCCCTCCTTATCTTTCATTTTATGTTTCAGTTTTATTACCTAGACGGTGTATTAGACTATATCTTTATGTAGATACTCATGTACTCGGTGATGCCTTGGGTTTGGGAGTGATTTTGTATGGAATTATAATTTCTTACTATGTTTTTAAAAGGTTTTCCCTTAATTTTAACTACTTCCATATCTTTCAAAGCTTTAGAGTGTTGGAAATGTCTGCGTAGTTGGCTTGCCTAGTACCATGATAAGCGCCATCACGACAGGTTGGTTTTGTATCTTGGCATCCAAATTTTTACTACAAAAGTTTCAAAGATTCTTCTTCTTTCTCCAAATTACTATTATTACCATCTAAAATACCATCGAATATTTCATAAATTTAGGGGAGAGACTACACAAGGTAAAATAAAGAAAAGGAATAAATCAGTCGCAAAAAGTATAACTCTGTCAAAAATCAAAAGAAAATCACCAAATCCTTATCACAAATTGCCTTTTCCCTTGTCCACGATTTTCTTATACTACATCGTTGGTGATGACGCGGGAAGGACTCAAAATAGTCCAATACTTAATCTACCATGGACAACCTCTCAAACTTTTATTTGTGTATGTGGACTTGGGAAAGAGAAAATGGTGAAGGAAAAGAAGGTTTGACATTGTGATTTATGGGTATATAACAGTTATAACGATCATAAATTATATGATATAGAGTTGAAGAGGCAATATCATTACTTTATGTTTATAAGCCTTTATTGTGGGGTAGTATATTATAGTTATTGTGATTATAATCAATTCGTAACTGATGTATAGGTTTTCTCAATAAACTGATGTAAAAGTTTGATAAGAAGCTACATCCAATTTGATATATATTTGCAACATGAAATCTTATGTGAATGTATTTTTTTTGTCTTACTATTTTTACCTTTGTAACGACCCGACCGGTTGTTTAGGGCATTTACGCTCCTTTCAACTATTTGAAGTCTTGAATAGTTTCATATGATGTATTATGACGTGTGTGAATCGTCGGTTTTGATTTTTAGATGTTTCGGAATTGTTTGGAAGGATGAAGTTCATGTTTGAATCTTTAAGCTGAAAGACTTGACTACGTTTGACTTTTTAGTATTCCACCTCGGATCAGAGTTATGATGATTCTGTTAGGTCTAGATAGTTATTTTGGACTTGGGTGTATGCCAGAGATTTCATTTGGATATTTCTAGAAGGTTTCGACACCAATCGGCGAAAGTTGAAAATTTGAAGGTTTGAAATGTTCATAAGTTTGACCGAAAGTTGACTTTGATGATATCAGATTCAGATTATGGTTCCAAAAATTTTAGTAGCTTTGTTATGTCATTTAGGACTTGTACGCGAAATTTGAGTTCATTCCGGATTGATTTAATATGTTTCTGTACGAGATTTGGAAGATGAAAATTTAAAGTTCATTAAGTTTGAATTGAGGTGCGATTCATCGTTTTGATGTTGTTATGCGTGATTTGAGGCCTCGAATAAGTCTATATTATGTTATGGAACTTATTGGTATATCCAGACGAGGTCCAGAGTGGCTCGGATGAGTTTCAAATGAAGCTCAGATCGTTTTGGATCATTTTGGTTAAGGCTGGTTCGTGGCAGGACCTGGTGAAATCGCACCTGCGGAGATTTAGGCACAGGTGCGGACAGTGGACGCAGGTGCAAAAATGGTCTGAGTTTGGGAGGACCGTGTGCGTGTTTATTTGGCACACCTGCAAAGGCGCAGAAGCGGGGCGAAGGCACAGAAGCGAGACTTGGCGCAGGAGCGGAACAGGACTCGCACCTGCAATGTCGGAGAAGCTGATAATGTTTTCGCAGGTGCAAGGGGTCAGCTGGCGAGTGGTCGCTGCAGAAGCGCCTTCTTTGCTGCACAAGCGACGCCGCAGAAGCGGCTACAGTTGTCGCAGGTGCGAAGAGGCCTCGACAGAAGATAAAATCGTGGGTTTCGAGGTTTTTCTCATTTTTGAAATTTTGGAGCTCGGTTTGGGCGACTTTGGAGAGAAATTTCACCACACAACTTGGGGTAAGTATTCTTGACTCACTTATGATTATATTTCATGAATTAATCTTTGTTTTCGGCATTGGATTATTAAATTTTAAAGAGAAATCAGAGGAATTGTCTACAGTTTCATAAAATGGATTTTCGAGAATTGAATGTCAATTCAGAGTCGGATTTGAGTGAAACTAGTATGGTTAGACTCGTAATTGAATGAGTTGTACTATTTTTGAGTTTTGTCAAAATTCGATTTGTGGGCCACACTATTGACTTTTGGTTGACTTTTTGAGCGAAATTGAANAAGTTTGACCGAAAGTTGACTTTGATGATATCGGATTCAGATTATGGTTCCAAAAATTTTATAGCTTTGTTATGTCATTTAGGACTTGTACGCGAAATTTGAGTTTATTCCGGATTGATTTGATATGTTTCTGTACGAGATTTGGAAGATGAAAATTTAAAGTTCATTAAGTTTGAATTGAGGTGCGATTCGTTATTTTGATGTTGTTATGCGTGATTTGAGGCCTCGAGAAAGTCTATATTATGTTATGGGACTTATTGGTATATCCAGACGAGGTCCAGAGTGGCTCGGATGAGTTTCGAACGAAGTTCAAATCATTTTGGATCATTTTGGTTAAGGCTGGTTCGTGGCAGGACCTGGTGAAATCGCACCTACGGAGATTTAGGCGCAGGTGCGGACAGTGGACGCAGGTGCAAAAATGGGCTGAGTTTGGGAGGACCGCGTGCATGTTTATTTGGCACACCTGCGAAGGTGCAGAAGCGGGGTGAAGGCACAGAAGCGAGACTTGGCGCAGGAGCGGAACAGGACTCGCACCTCCAATGTCGGAGAAGCTGACAATGTTTTCGCAGGTGCAAGGGGTCAGCTGGTGAGTGGTCTCTGCAAAAGCACCTTCTTTGTTTCACAAGCGACGCCGCAGAAGCGGCTACTGTTGTCGCAGGTGTGAAGAGGCCTCAACAGAAGATAAAATCGTGGGTTTCGAGGTTTTTCTCATTTTTGGGATTTTGGAGCTTGGTTTGGGCGACTTTAGAGAGCAATTTCACCACACAACTTGGGGTAAGTATTCTTGACTCACTTATGATTATATTTCATGAATTAATCTTTGTTTCCGGCATTGGAGTATTAATTTTTAAAGAGAAATCACAGGAATTGTCTACAGTTCCATAAAATGAATTTTCGAGAATTGAATGTCAATTCGGAATCGGATTTGAGTAAAACTAGTATGGTTAGACTCGTAATTGAATGAGTTGTCCTATTTTTGAGTTTTGTCAAAATTCGATTTGTGGGCCCCGCTATTGACTTTTGGTTGACTTTTTGAGCGAAATTGAAAATATTTATAAATTGTTAAATTGAAAGCATTGGAGTATATTTTGACTAATTTGTATATTGTTTGACTAGTTTCGGATCGTTTGGCTTGAATTGAGGAGATAGGAAGGCGTTCAGAGGTTTATACACGCGGAATAAAATTTCCGGAGCATTGTTTATCTCGCTCAGCATTGGATTCGACTAGTTCGAGGTAAGTAACATTTAAAAACTTCGAGCTGAGAGTATGAACCTTGAATATACGTATTATGTGATTTGTTTGGAGGTGACGCACATGCTAGGTGACGAGCGTGTGGACGTGCACCATAGAAATTGTGACTTAATTGATTCGGTGGAGTTGCATAATCAAATAATAATGTCATTATCCACATATCCTCTACGTGTTAGAGAAATTGAGCAGAGACTTGTATTAAAGATCATGTTTAGGCTACGTGCCAATATTTTGGGACCCACATGGGTCATATTGCTATTGAATTAGTTGTTTTAAAAATATAAATTTCATTGTCAGTCATGTTCAT